>JAOPHQ010000660.1:50000-52500 GCA_030340625.1 Merluccius polli
ATACTTATGTTCTTGGCCAAGTTCATGTAATTGGTCAAGTGGAGGGTAGCATCTCAATATTATTGATTCGTTGGGGTTTATGGTTCCTGTCTCTGTCTGAACACATTCCACAAACCGCTTTCTCGCATTGAGTAGACTAACAGTTAAATCAGGAGTCGGCAGAACATGTCACTGGATTAGCAATTGGACAATGTGATTCATTTTCTCTCAGATTAAGCCGGATTCCAGATCTCTAAAGCGGAGCGAGGTTACTGTCAATTCCCATATGCTATGAGTTTTAACAGCTCTTTAAGTGAACCCTCTTTAAGTGAACCCTCAAGGGTTAAACAAACTTTTGCGCACGGTGTCGGTGGAAACTTTTAGAGAGTTTGTGTAAATATCCAATGTGTTGAGGGGGGGGGGGGCGGATGGAGTAATGTATGCTCCAAGCACAATCTACAGCCAGCCAGAGAACTGGTGGTAACCAGTCCGTAACCAGTTGTAACAGAGCCTCAATTAGCCTCAGCATTTGTACCCACAGCGCTACGTTCTGGTGAAAAGCAGGTAAAATACCCCTCCCATCATCAGACCACTGGCAAACCTTGGAGCTGGTCGAATTAAAAGAGAAAGAGAAAGAATGAATGCGCTTTGACCTTGTTTCTTGCTTTTGTTTCTCACCTGTGAGGCCGGTGGGAGCCACACCAAAAAGGTAAAGACATGATGAAACAAACATGGAGACTCGAAGGGACGGTGTGTGTGTGTGTGTGTGTGTGTGATAAGGTCGCGCAACAATCCCTGTATGACGCCGTTGAGAGGAGCTCAGAAGAGCTGAATGCTCGGTCAAGGGCAGTGCATGTGAAAAGGCATGCTACAGCGAAGATCCGGCCATAATAATAACAATATGGCATTTTAACTCAGCATTTACACACGGCTTAGCAGGATCTGTTGAGTCACACAGCACTAAGGTTAAGCCCGCAATAAATACAGCAAACTCAACAAAGATGCCATTTTCTAACTAAACGGTAATGAATACAGAATCACACTGAATTCCAGTAGATTACAACACATTACAGTATAGCCTTAGAGCTGGATATCCACAGGTACAGCTACCCACTAGTCTCACAAATCAGACTTTAGATTAATAGCCGACTCATCTGGCTTACCGGATGTAGGTTGTTGGTATAAACCTGCCCAAGCTTGCCAAATAGTCGCCCAATGGCAGGCTCTGGGTGGGCTTTTACCTGCAAGGGCACCGTTGCTGCATCCTGGGCTTAGTGCCGCCCAAGACGATTGTGATTGGTTAAAGAAATACAAACAAGACGGTGCATTTTTTTCCTCTATGCCAGAATGATAGTGAGTAGAGCCAGACCTTTCTCCAGCACTGGCACAGCGCTAAAACCAAGTGTGGAGATAGGGCTGGCTGGCTATGCAAGACTAATCTAGCTCAAATCTGGGTGAACAGGGCGTTTCTCTTTCTTTCGCTTCATATTTGTTTCGACCAATCATGTTGCCGAAGGCGGGGATCTGTAACACAAACTCGGCAGCACTAGTAAACTTTTCTCGGTGTGAAGACAAGCTAAACCATCCTGTCCCGGGCACCGATGTTCTTAGAAAAAGTGTCTGTAAAGGTTTCAGATCAACACTGTGTAGACTGGCCACTGTAGAAATACTTACTAACATCCACTTGTGAAATCTTCATCCACTCGAGTGAGTGAGTTTCTCTTCCGTAGAATATCGCCATAAAAAAACAGGAAACAAGGCGTAACTCCGCCCCTTTCAGTTTTTGGCTTCCGGTCCAGGCTCTGTGACGTCTACCCGCAGAAGGTCTGCTATAACAAAGTAGGACTGCTGGATCCAACATTACCTACAGACTATTAAACAGTGAGGCAAGCGATCCACAGCTACAGCTACTGACAGACTATTATACAGTAAGACAAGGTGCTGTGCTGACCGCTTGATCCCCCTCTGCTGCGTTTGACCAACATCAATAACAATGGAGTAATGCCTTTATGCTGGCTGGTTTCTACAGGACAGAAGGATGACATTGCATATGACCTTGCTTAATGCTTTGGTGGAGGTCTACTAAAATGGAAATAAGTCTCAGAATTTAGACTCAAACAAATGGTGTATTTCTTTTGGAATAATGACTAATCATGACATAATCATCATCATCTAACTAAGCATACATGGCAAACCTATGAAAACAGATGTGGTTAAATACATTCTGGTAATGGTAGTTGAGGGTAAATGACAGTTCTGCATTCAACAGTCACGGTAGTTAAACACGGTAGTTAAACTGGCTTTGCATTCATGGTTCAGTGTCGGTGATTCTTGACGTAAACCGTCAAAATAGAAGTCTTGAAAGAGTACACGTCATGTTCTGGACTATCCGGTATCTATGTTTAAGTGTGCACTTGTGTGTGTGTGTGTGTGTGTGTGTGTGTGTGTGTGTGTGCGTGCGTGCGTGCATGCATGTGTGTGTGTGTGTGTATGAGGTGTAAAACGATTCAGTGAACTATCG
>JAOPHQ010000660.1:55000-60000 GCA_030340625.1 Merluccius polli
GGGTACAGCCGGAGGGAAGTCCTTAAGCAAGCAGTCCTTGGCTCCCTTTCTGACCGTGGGGACCCTCGGCCTCCCCTCTCTCTCTCAGGTGCTTTTGGGGGTCCGTGTTCCTTCTAAGTGGTCTGCTGGTTCATGTTCCAGTGTTGGGGGGTGATGACCGTGGGGAACCCTTACCATGATCCAATCTGTGTGTGTGTGTATATATATATATATATATATATATATATATATATATATATATATATATATATATATACTGTATATGTGTGTGTGTGTGTGGCAGGTGCCACATCCTTTCAGTAGGTAAACAGATAAGACATTTTTGGGCTCAAGATGTTTGATATACTATTGCCGTATGTCACATGACTAGGATGTGTGTGTGTGTGTGTGTGTGTGTGTGTGTGTGTGTGTGACAGAGATCTTTTTAGAGTTTATCGGTGGCACGCTTGGCTGGTTAGCAGCTTCACGTATATGATATGTGATGCCCATTTAAATATTTACAGCATGGTCAACTTCTGCTCTAATTGGCAAAACCCTGTGCATGTACTTCTGCATATAACACCCCCCCTACACACACACACACACACACACACACACACACACACACACAGTTTTAAGGGTTTGGTTTCACAGTACCATTGTCTTGAGACATCCCAAACATGAATGTTTGATACATTTATATTTTCAGATGAAAAGTGTTTGCCTTCCATAATTTAAGGGCAGGCTGTGGAACGCCTGGAACAGGGGATGACCAGAGAAAAGGAGGAGGGGGGAGGAAGGGAGGGAGCTGGCATCCATTTGCAAGTCTCCATCATTTATGGGGCTCAATGTTCACATGCCAGGGTTTGTTTCTCAAAAAAGCTTCACTTAACCCTCTTTTCTCTCTCTCTCTCTCTCTCTCTCTCTCTCTCTCTCGCTCTCTCTCTCCCTCTCCCTCGCTTTATCTTTGATAGGTGTGTGGCGCGTGACATGATGTCGGCGTGCTGGAGTTTTAAAAAGCTGGCACGCGAAGCGAGCGTGGTAAAATCACTTGCTTTACAGCGGGTGCTAAGTTGTTGTCATGTACGGCGACATGGCCTTTTCAGGGACGCAAAGACACTTCTACCGCCTGCACACGCTCTGCCTGACCGACCCACTGACAGTCCCTGTTCATTTACTAACCACTCAGTATGGTGTGTGATGTTGGCAGAGAAAAGTACAGTGTTTTTTTTTTTTTGTCTTTGCGGCAAGGGGCACGAATACGTGTATCAGGGTGACCCTGTTTGGGCCTGAAGTGAAAACTAAGGTACAGGTCATGTACAATAGATGCATGTTAATGCAAGATATAAAATACCAAGACTATTAATATGAATCATCATCATCATCATCATCATCATCATCATCATCATCATCATCATCATCATCATCATCATCATCATCATCATCATCTTCTTCTTCTTCTTCTTCTTCTTCTTCTTCTTCTTCTTCTTCTTCTTCTTCTTCTTCTTCTTCTTCTTCTTCTTCTTCACACCATTGATATGTTACGTGTCATATTCATCTGTATCCATGGATGGTAGCTGCAGAATCACAAAATGCAGATCAGCTCCCCTGGAAACAACACAGTCCCCGTACTGCCAGGGTAGAAAGGGCATCGCCATTGTGTGCTCTCTTTGTTCATAGTGACTCGGTAGAAGAAGGCGTTGTGTCTTTGATGATAAAGGGGCATTGCTATGCAGTGGGGCCCCAGAACGGAGCCACAGTGGAGTTGGTAGGAGTCTTAGTGTGAGATGATTTTATGGACGCTGTGGATTTGTCAGCATGTACACAACATTTGTGAAACTTCAAAGTAAAATAGAAACGCTTTCTTTTTCTCACCGCGAGATGGTGTATTGTGGCATCACACTTGAATATATAAAACACTCACACACACACACACACACACACACAAACACTCCTTCACAATATATTGTTTACACGTTTAGGTGTTGCAAGGGTGTGAGGTATTGACTGAATTTATAAAAGCAAGTCCCACTCATGTCAACCTTTGAAAAGATATTATTTTCCACTGTGTTCACAGTGTGCGGTGGCTCTGTCTAACAGTCAAACCAACACACTACTGGTCAGGGCTGGTTTTCCTCTCATAATGCCATCTCAAACCGACTGTCGGAGAAGTGTCTTAATAGTGCCATACACTGCAGTGTGGACCGTGAGGGATTAGAATAAAAAGCGCGACAACGATCCACCGCAACGCACATTTCACTGCTGTCGGGCCGAGGCCCGGGTCTGGGCTAAGGAAATTCACGCGCATCAATCTATATCAAAGGCATTTTTAATGAGGCCTCCCCATCCTATTGATGTGGATGCTTATGCTGGAGGCTTGTCCTTAATGTGCCGTCTTTGAGGGTACTTCCTGTGTCCCTAGGGCCCCGGGGCCCAGGTAGAGCTCATTGTTAGGCCCCATATGCTTACATCTACTCTATCCCGCTCGCAAAGGCCCCGCCTCCTCCTACACGCCGTCTCCACCACCAGACAAGCCCCCCCCGCCCCCCACACACATACACACACACCCTGCCTCCATCGCTCACACACACACCCACACACACACACACACATACACACACATACACACAGCACGACCCCAGACTAGACATGTCTGCTGCTGCATATACATGGAAGATAGAGAACAGAAAGAACATGCAGGTATGTGGGGAAGGGGGGATGGGTGTGTGTGTGGGGGGGTGTATGTGTGTGTGTCTGGCAGTGACAGGGAGAGGAATGCATATGTATGCGTGTACAGGGATCCATTTTATGACCTTACCCCACAAAAAAGACAACACACACATGCAAGCATGCATGCACACATGTACACACACACACACACACACACACACACACACACACACACACACACACACACACACACACACACACACACACACACACACACACACACACACAGAGTGTGTGTGTGGCAAGAGAGGGGTCAGTGGGGCAGGTAAAAAGCATAGGCATGCTGGCCGGACTGGCCCAGCCAATTAGAGCTGCTCCCAGCCAGCTTTGATTAATATCTGAGCTGAGATATGTGTGTGTGTGTGTGTGTGTGTGTGTGTGTGTGTGTGTGTGTGTGTGTGTGTGTGTACGTTCGTGCACTTGTGTGTGTGTGTGTGTGTGTGTGTGTGTGTGTATGTGTGTGTGTGTATGTATGTGTGTGAGACTCGAGAGGCATCACTGGACAGGCCTACATAATTGAAGGTGCAAACATAAGCAGGGGGTATGCATGTGTGTGGGTCCATTTTAAGTAAAGGGGGAGTAAAGGGGGAGTGTGTATTTCTCTGTGTGCCTGGTGATATTTATCATAGGACAGGTGTACAGGCCAATACTGACATTGTATAGCCATGTCTGCTACTCTATTTACTATATTGTATAACATTTAGATCGGCAACAACATCAATTGCTTATCTTAATTATTTATGGATTCTTTTGCAAGAGGTTTTGGAAGTTTATTTTGCTTTCCTTTTTTTTAAACTCTTTTTCTAAATACAATTACGGGCATTTTTGCATATTAAAATATACAAGGATTGCGATAAAACCTGCAAAGGTGTCTTGGATGGATGATCTCTTCCGGCTAAAATAGGATCACCTTTTGACTTCAGTGTTTCAGAAGATACCGGTACAACCTCATTAATTCAAAATATTGTAATGGTTAGCAAGACAATACCTTTTTAGTTTTAGTTTATTTGAACACTAATCAGTGGTACTTCACCTTTAGTCTGTTGTACAATTTATTTCCCAGCCACTCAGCCATCAGCGTCTTCTGGTATCATTAGATGTTTAGTTAAATGACCACCAAATCTTTTTATTCTTTTTTCTCATTTACACATTTGTGACCTTTTCATTTCTTCTTCTTCTTCTTCTTCTTCTTCTTCTTTTTTTTACTCATTTATTTATTTATTTAAGTATTGTGGTCACTTTAACCAAAAGATGAATATTAAAATAATACAAAAAAAAGTATAATATTCTGTTCGGGGGGGAATAGAAATAATATTTAATCATAGTCTACGAAATAATACATTGTAATAAGTCCAGCCCTCAATCTCAGACGAGATAACATGAGGCAGCCAAATGACACTGAGATGGAAAAGATCACCTGTCAGAGCGGATGGCTGGAGGTGGCGTTGGGACTGGCAGCTGGCAATGGCGGTGTTGAATTAGGGGAATTAAGATTAGAAAATAAACATTCAGGGGGCAGGCCATGTTTAAATGTAGAAGACGGTTGTGAAGCACTTTCCATGTTCTTTGGTTCTGTGTTGCGGGAAATCCCAGTCTTTCTGTCACACCCTTGTGCTGCATTAAGTCTGTCCTGTCGTCTTCTGGCCTGGATATTTGTGTGTGTATGGAGTACATATTTGTCCTACTTTAAGTAATAAACACTCACTTGGTAATCAGCACACAACATATCTAGAAAACTTTAGTTTGGTCTCAAAGTGGATTGTAGAGGCAAAAGAACAGACGCAGTGGATAAGAAAATCTGTCCAATACACAATGCAATATATAAATCATTAATCATCATTTATAATAATGTAGTATATTGAAAATGGAGCTAACATCCTGCACAGCTTGCCTTCCATTTTTTTATTTCCCCTCATAAAAGAAAAAAAGAAAATCATCAAATTATTCATATCAAATTATGCCCCCAGTCACTGTGATTCTGGCATCAACGCCCCAGTTATGGTTTGGGGGGGGGGGGGGCGCAGGAAATGAAGAGATTGAGGAAGAGACAGAGAGAGGACCCCCCCCCCCCCCCCTCTCCTCCCCCAATGAATCCACCAGTTTAGATCTCCCTTGTCACTAGCTCTCTCTGCAACTCAGAGGACCTGGCATTGGACCCCTGATGGATGCTACACCCTTCCCCCCCCCACCGCCACCACCACCACCACTACCACCACCACCACCACTACCACCGCCACCACCCCCCACCACCGCCACCACTGCCACCACCACCTCCTCCACCACCACCACCT
>JAOPHQ010000661.1:0-88081 GCA_030340625.1 Merluccius polli
TCACCTCTACTGCAGAGGTTCCCCCAGTAGCCTGGACACACACACACACACACACACACGATATGTCAGTTAAGTTACTTTACACACACACAAACACACACCACAAACATTATCAGGTGCACTGAATCTTTGGGTGGTGCACATGATGCAGGAAGGTGATGTAGCGGGAGGAAGTCTGATGGTGCAATGGGAGTAAACAGCTAACAGGAAGTAGAAAAGTAAGATGGTTAGAAGACGGTAGTTTCCTGTACTAGGCTGCACCAGCTATGTGTAAGTTGATTTCTAAGTCTGTGCGTAAACTTACTTAAACGTCCTTAGTAACCACTAGTTACTTTCAAATTTAGTAGTTCTACTAAATTTGTAGAACTACTAGTACTAAATTTGGTTGCACCACCGATATGTAAGTAATGTCCTAACTAGTAACAACTTAGGACCCGAGAGGAAGACATCGATTTGCATGAGTCGCAATTGACTGTATGTTTTGTTGTACTCATGACATCTACTCTAAAGTAACTTTTTAACACAAGTTAAAAAGTATTTTGCTGATTATTTTTTGTCACCAACTGCCACCATTTACACTGTTTACACCTGCTTAGGGGTGTAAATATTAAATACTTACTGCTACATGAGAACTAGTTTGTGTGGTGCAACCCATTTTGATTTAGTAATGTGTAAACCCTGACTGAGTAAACACTTACATTATAACTAGACTTTGTTTGAACTTACCCAAAGCTGGTGTAACCGGCCCCTGCAGAAGAGACTCGAGTCTTGTTGCTACCTGTCCCTCCATCTCTCACACGACCCACTTGGCCTATCAGTGGTTCCCTACCTCTGTTCTGTGTGTGTGCTATTCTTTATTTATTATTGCTCTTTATATCCTTCTACGATTCATTCTGACAAATATTACTATCCACGTCAGTTAGCAGGCGCTTTTATCCGGAGCAGCTTCCAATGGATTCAGTTACAGGTCATTAAGGAGCAGGTGGAGCGTTTTTGGGTGTCTTAGCTCAAGGATTCCTACAGGTTATGCTACGGACATTGGGGTTTAAACCTAGTACCTTCGGCTGGGAGTGGAACACCCTAACCACTCCACTATACTACAAACACTCCTTATCACGTAGTCGCAAGCTGTTAACTTTTGAGATTTAATCATCACGTTAAGGTAGCAGAGATGTTTTATTAGCATAAGTATTATCAGGGAGTCGGAACAAGTAGCTGATCTCTGGGATAGAATGTGCTTTCATTTGAGTTTCATTTTTCGGTTTTATTCTCTGCTTGGAGCGCCAATCAAAGACTGTGTGTTCAGATGCAGTCACATTTTCACATTCACCCACCGAGATTAGAGATGTTTCTGGGTCAAATCCTTCTAGTCTCAGTCCTTTTTTAATTCCCCAATCCGCCTTTGGTTCATGTTCTGAACATTGAATGGAAATGTAACACAGCAACACACCCCAGCATCGTAACGCGTAACAGTACGTTGGAATCGTAAGTTTTAATCGTATGTTTTTTGACATTGTGTTGTCCTTTGCTCTTGTTCCTCTATGCATGATTTGATGAAGCTGTGCTATGGCGAAAAATAAAAGTAAAAATGAATAAATATGCATTTCCTGTACAGTTCTCGGCAAGTTTCCTGTGTGAACATGCTCTCTATAAACACAATATAACTTGAATGATTTCAGAGTCCTTTTGAAACGGTTCTACCTAGCACTCTGACCCAGAGGTACCTCACATCCCTCTCTCCTGGGGCCGGATTCACCAAAGTATCTTAGGATTATTGTTAACACGTTTCACCAAGAAGACGTTCTAACTTCTTAACTACAATTACTCATGTTTTCCTTACCTCCATTTCCTTGCTGTCCTTATTACATTTATTTCTTAAGAAGTTATTTAATTCCATTCTTGGGAACTTTAATTTAAGTGGTCTCACTTTTGGGCCAATCTGTGTGGATAAGTGAAAATCAATCAAGTGATTAACAAATTGCATAGTAAGCATAGTGTGTAGTAGCCTTTACCTATGTTTTTTTCTATAATAATAATAATAACAATATATAAAAATAAAAATGATAATAAAAATAACAATAATAAATAATATCATGCAATTTTGTAATCAGTGAGTAGCAACACCTTACAATGAGATGTAAATAGAAGCAATTAAAACTATAAAATCAATATTATGAATTAATATCGAGGCATAACTTCTCAATGTGACACACTTAAGACAAGCAAACTTTTATCTTAAAGTTAAGAAGAAAATCAAGAATGCATTTCACAAATCCCATTTAATCTAAAGTTTTTCCATAACAAATGATCTAAGAAGAAAGATACAAACATCCTTAAGATATCATTTGGTGAATAGCAGTTTTTCTTAACTTTCTTCGTAAGTCCAATCTTAAGAAAAAACAGCAGCTAAGAAGATTTTTGTTCTTAAGATACTTTTGTGAACACGCCCCCAGGTGTGTGTTCCTCTGTAGGCCTATACTGCTGCTAACGTGGAAGAGACAGATGTGTCTGCAGTCTAACTGTACTACCCCTGTCTTGTCTAGATGTTTATTTACTCGAATGCCCGAACTGTTGTACTTTGTTTTTTCTTTTTGTGTTGTTCCTGTTGAATACACGGGGTTCCCATACAAACTAGAGAGTCAACTAGGCTTTAATTAATGTATTATGTTCTTTCCCACAGTCCACATCCCACCCAACATTTCGCATATCATAATACTGTGGTTTAATGAACTGCGAATGTAGAATGACACCCAGATGTATGATGGATAGATCAGCCTACCAGTTGGTACAGTCTGGGTATGGTAGGTCGATCTCTCCATCGTACATCTGGATGGACACACCCACTTGTGAAGTCACAAATGGCTAGATGGCTTGTAATGACTGATCAACATCACACCTTGTTGTAATGTTATCTGGAGCGAATTCAACGTATGAATATCTGCTATGGCTGGTGTGTGGGAACCCTGTGTTATAAAAAAGTGGCCTATTGTGGTTGACTCTCAGGAAAGCTGCTTTCTGTGGCTGCTCTTAAAATATTCTGACTCAACCTCAACCACATTTTGTGAGTTTGCAGCCATCTTAACATTAGACTTTTTTTTCACTGATAACCACCAAGATCATTCTACACTAAAAAACATAATTAGCATACCACAGATAAAAAACACTCCCCATTAAATCAGCAGCAAGAAAAAGTAATGTATTCATTTTTGTTTCATAGATTTGAATTGTTATGGCAGCCAACTCACAGAGGTGATTTCTGGTTTGTAGCTACTGTTTAAAACTACTGTACTCTCACTGAATCACATTAGTTCCTTCACACTGAAGATGGCTATTCTACTGGTTAAAACTACAGTTCTGGTTGAAACTACAGTACTACTGATAATAACTAGTACTACTAGTTAACACTACAGTTCTCCTGTTTAGAACTACAGTAGGTACTGGTTAGAACAATAATACTGGTTAAAACTACAGTACTCATGGTTAATACTGCAGAACTTTAAGAAAGATTTAACAGCTTCATTTTGGAGGAGATTTTTCAACCAATTTTTGCAGTAGGCTACTGTTTGGGGGTTGAGCCTATGGAACAAACATAGTGTTTTGGTATCGATGGTTTTAATCACACTATTATGTTTGATTTATTGTATTCTCTAAACCTCTGCTCTATCCTTCTCTTCCGATAAGTCGTTTAAAACCCGCGGACTGTTTTACTTACTTGCTTTATTTTCGCTCAATCTTTCTGTGTCTTGTTGAGGAAAGCTTTATGTCGGCTAAATACCCTTGTTACATACTCAGGTCTGTACAAGGGATGTACCACTCGTAAGAATGTTTGGCATGCATGTGGATATGCTGGCGCTGGGGAAAAGTGAAATAAATCAATATTTATATTATCTGAACTGAAACTTTGTCTGTCGTGTCTGTTCACCAGTATAAAGGAGAGTCATCATCATTGCCGAATTTCCCATCTGGAATCAAGAAAGTATTATCTTATATCTACGTAGGCTACTACTAAACTAAAGTATTAGGCCTTGTATTACCCAGTTATCTCACCTAATGTATTCTGGTATTTATTTCAGTCCACCCATTACACCCAGTGTTTTTCTTCAAGTAATTTTTAGGACATTTTACGTTTTGGGGATTATACATAGACTGTATAAAATAGTATACCATTGTTTAGTCAGTGGGCTGCTGGTATAATTTCTGATAGTTCAAATTAGTTAAAGTGTAGAATCAAATCAAGTAGCCTAGGACAAAATGACATTAACAATATTATTGTATATATTATATAATAACAATATTTTATTGACAATCCAAGTAAGGGATAATCCACGACGACAATACAAATATAAGGGTGTTGATTCATATTTTGGGGTAATTCTGTCTCAAAAGTACAACTTTTAGCTCGCACTACATTGTGTGTGCTAGTAAACAAACAGCAAATGACCGGAGAAATATATGGGTCTGACTAATGCCTAATGTCAGTTAACATGAGATTCATATCGAATGCGGACGTTAACTTATTACTCCAGTAAATAGAGACGATCTTAGTAACGACATGGCAACGTTATCTTATTACTCCAGTAAATAGAGACGATCTTAGTAACAACATGGCAACGTTACCTTATTACTCCAGTAAATAGAGACGATCTTATGGTGCATTCCATTTGTCTCGTAATCGCGACTTGCAGCTCGGGTGTGACGTCACATCCGTCTCGGAAAACGAGTGACCCCGGGTTTTTTGCGTTCTATTTGGCACACAACAAAACGAGTCGGAGAAAAGATGGACGCGACTTTAATATGCTTGAAAAAGAGTATTCTGTGTTTAAACGTTAATTAAATATAGACACATTGATCACAGAGAAATTACCCAATATTTCACAATGTGCTTGGTTGCAATAGGCAGTTTGGACGTTTCGTAACATTTATAGTGATTATCTCGTTTACGGTGCACCCACCGCGGATTTCACATGTTCATTACAGTTTGATATCTGAATATTCCGTTTTGATAACGTTAGGCTACTGCTTTCTGCTCAAGAATCGGCATTGTTGTCATAGCAACATGGAGCGTCTCTAGCCAGTTCGGAGTAGCCATCTTTGTTACTGTACTCATGTCCTCCGAGTTCAGACGAGTTGACGAGTACCTCGGGGGCGTTCTATTTGCAACTTCCGGTTCGTTACTCGGAAATCCGACTCGCAGATCGAGTCGGGTGGACAAATAGAACGCACCATAAGTAACGACATGGCAACGTTACCTTATTACTCCAGTAAATAGAGACGACCTTAGTAACGACATGGCAACGTTACCTTATTACTCCAGTAAATAGAGACGACCTTAGTAACGACATGGCAACGTTACCTTATTACTCCAGTAAATAGAGACGATCTCAGTAACGACACAGCAACGTTACCAGAGTAATAATGTAATGTTGCCTTATTACTTGTTACCTTATTACCTTAGTAATAAGGTAACAAGTAATACTCCATAAGGTAACAAGTAATAAGGCAATGTTATTTACTTATTATAAGGTAACGTTGCCATGTCGTTACTAAGATCGTCTCTATAAGCTTTCTAAACGTAGTCCTGTCCGAGTCCGGTCAAAGTTGACAGTTACAACGTTTCGTTCAGCGCATTAATCTTTAGACCAGTGATGAGGCCACTCGCGTTATAGCCTTGGATGTATCGAAAAATAATGCACATCTATCCAGCCAATCAGAATCGAGTATTCACCCAGGCCATGGTATAATACACAATAACAGCGTTTGCGGGCAAAATTCGCTTTCACAAAAGTTACATATACAAACGACCAATCATATTCTGTGTCACGCTCACCTTACACATCACGCCTGGACCTTAGAAACGGAAAAAGTTGTACGGGAGTCAACGTAGCTAAATTTTAAAAAAAAATCGATTTCAATCTGAATCTCGATGAAATATTCCTGGCAGGGTTTGTCTAATTTAAATTGAATTTTCCACATTAAGACATCTAATTTGTTTTTTAAAAAGGAAATGGTTACAACTGTGTACGTACAAAAAATTAAGCAGACTGAAACGGATTTATGCAGATTTATGCGAGTATCCATACATTTTTGCTACCTCTTTGAGCCATACTCTGCACCACTTAACTTATGTTGGCGTTACACAGTCTGGTAGCCTACATGACATGACGAAATCAAATGATATTTTGCTATTTAGCTCTGTTGACGCCCATACAACCTTTTACATTTCTAAGGTCCAGACGTGACGCATGAGGTGGGCGTGACTTAGCCCCCCCTTATTGTCAAAAAGGTGGTGATTGTACACGTAACATTTTCAGTTGGAGTGAGTAAACTAGGAGAGCTCTGTCAGTAAAGTAGCTTGCTCAGCAAAGTTTACCCGGCAACAAAATATGTCATTTCCTGTTCCTCCAATATCAATCAATCAATATCAAAAATATATATATAAAAAAAGGGGAAAGAGGAAGCGTGAATTCAGAGTGTGACCCAAGTCACACTGAATGACGTGGAGCAGTCAGTTTGTGGGGTTTTGCAACAAACCGTTGATCGCCTCTGATCTCGCAACCACCGTGTGGTTATCGTAGCCTAATAGAAAAATACGTCACACACGCTTCTCTACTGGATCCCCAAAAAGCTTCACCACTTAGTCACAAAATGACTCATTTTTTTGTATTTCTCTCACACGTTGCCAAAAGAAACCTAGAGCCACGCGTACGCACGCACGCACGCACCGCCCTTTAGCCGTTCGCCCACGTGTCCAGGTCGCGGTACACCTTGTGCGCGGGCAGCTGGGGGTAGCGCGCGCAGATCTGACACAGCCGCTCGCGCCAGTCCTCGCACCTGCGAACCGCGTGCGTCCGCCGCCAGCGGAAGTACTCCGCGTACGCCGCGCCGTCGGCTGCCACTCTCCGCAGGTGGTGTGCCAGCGCCTCCACGCTGCCGAAGTCGTCCACGTGGATAAAGGAGCCGGGCGGCGCCAGGGCCTCGTACGTGGCCCTGCTGGGGCCCAGCACCACCGGCACCGCTCCGGCCCCGAACCCGTTCCTCCACAGCTTCTCGCTGATGTAGTCCCTGGACTCGGAGTTCTCCAGCGCCAGGTAGAAGTAGCAGCGGCCGATGGTGGGCAGCAGCTGCCGGTTCGCCAGGGGCCTGCGTGCCCACAGGCCGTACACCTCCACGGGGATGCGTCGGCTCAGACGCCCGTAGACGGCGGCCCGGGCCTGGGTGGGCTTGTACCGGCTCACCACCCAGCTGGCCAGGCAGGACCGGTTCCGGGCGGAGGGGGCGTCGTCGTCGTCGTCGCCCTCCTCCTCCTCCGCCCCCCTGCGCACGGTCCTGCCATAGGGGATGGGCACGTCGGCGTCGCGCCGGTAGCTCACGGTCCAGTTGAAGAGGCCGTTGAACGGGCTGAGGTCTCCGTTGACGGCCGGCGGTTCCAGGGACATCCAGGCCCACCGCTGGGAGGGCGGGCGGGGGAGGTGCAGGGGCAGGGCGGAGGAGGAGGAGGAGGAGGATGATGATGGGGAGGAGGAGGAGGAGGATGGGGAGGAGGATGGGGGGCGTGCCCAGCGCAGCTCGTGATGGTGGAAGACCACGACGTCGGCGGTGGAGAAGGTGGAGCGGTTGTCGCTGAGGAAGCAGCCGGTGATATTGTACATTTCGCGGCAGGGGTCCCCTGCCAGGGAGTAGGAGGCCCCGAAGGGCCAGTGCCACAGCAGGATGCTGAGGTTCAGGGGTTTGGGCGGTGGGGGTGCGGGTGTGGCGGGCTGCGGGCAGGGGGAGCTGGGGGCGAAGAAGCCCAGGAGGAAGAGGTAGGAGGAGAGGCTGAGCAGGATGCAGAGGGTGAACAGCTTGGAGAAGGAGTGCATTTGGAGCGGTGTGAGGGGGGCCAGAGGAACAGGGGTTGGGTGATGAGTGGTGGGAGGGGGCCCAGAGGAACAGGGGTTGGGTGATGAGCGGTGGGAGGGGCCCAGAGGAACAGGGGTTGGGTGATGAGTGGTGGAGGGGGCCCAGAGGAACAGGGGTTGGGTGATGAGCGGTGGGAGGGGGCCCAGAGGAACAGGGGTTGGGTGATGAGCGGTGGGAGGGGGCCCAGAGGAACAGGGGTTGGGTGATGAGCGGTGGGAGGGGGCCCAGAGGAACAGGGGTTGGGTGATGAGCGGTGGGAGGGGGCCCAGAGGAACAGGGGTTGGGTGATGAGCGGTGGGAGGGGGCCCAGAGGAACAGGGGTTGGGTGATGAGCGGTGGGAGGGGGCCCAGAGGAACAGGGGTTGGGTGATGAGCGGTGGGAGGGGGCCCAGAGGAACAGGGGTTGGGTGATGAGCGGTGGGAGGGGGCCCAGAGGAACAGGGGTTGGGTGATGAGCGGTGGGAGGGGGCCCAGAGGAACAGGGGTTGGGTGATGAGCGGTGGGAGGGGGGCGAGAGGAACAGGGGTTGGGTGATGAGCGGTGGAAGGGGGGCGAGAGGAACAGGGGTTGGGTGATGAGCGGTGGGAGGGGGCCAGAGGAACAGGGGTTGGGTGATGAGCGGTGGGAGGGGCCAGAGGAACAGGGGTTGGGTGATGAGCGGTGGGAGGGGCCCAGAGGAACAGGGGTTGGGTGATGAGCGGTGGGGGGGGCCAGAGGAACAGGAGTTGGGTGATGAGCGGTGTGAGGGGCCAGAGAAAGTTGGGTCATGAGCTACAGGGAAGTACAGGCTTGGTTAGAAACACAAATAAGGATGTGTGAAATAGGATGGCAGGAAGGCAACTAAAGATGAATCAGCACTTTTAAGAAGAAGCTATAATAATTCAATTCAATTCAATCAATTCAATCAACAATATTTCGCCATGTATACAGATACTAGGAATTTGATTTGGTCTTCTCCATGCAGGCAACTTTTCAACCAATAACGGATTCAAGTTCAGATCAAGATGAGTTGGAAATGCTTTTCTTCCTTGACTTCAACTCAAATTGATGACCAAGACTGAGAAAGAGGATATGTTCAATTATCCAATATATCCTGAATGTAAATTAATTACCATCAATAAAAGGGAACCATTTAATACAGACGTTTTGTCGTTCCACAGCAATTGTAAATCAGCCCTGTCAGCCCTGTATTGGTTCACGGATTTAGGTTTTAATGCATTGTGAACTTAAACATAAATGTCTCAATGTATCAGTATCATACAATATATGTAACTGTTTTTTGTTATTAATATTGTTATTAGTTATTACTATCGAGCAGATGTACAAAAGTAACCTTGACAATTGAGATCAGACTTGCAGAAATGACATGCCTTGCAATCTAGAAGATCCATCAATTGTATGAAGAAATATTAGACCCTTCATCGCTTGCTACAGGTTCAGGTGTAAAAAAACATCTTACCTTCTACCAGCCTATCCACAGGTGTTAGTCTGGCTATATCAACCATGTAGCTCTGATGATCTGTAAGGAGGTTACCATCTCTCTTGCGCTCTCTCTCTCTCTCTCTCTCTCTCTCTCTCTCTCTCTCTCTCTCTCTCTCTCTCTCTCTCTCTTTTTAGCATTTTTAACACTTTTTGAAACCACAAGCTGGCCTTCCTTCCTGTTTTCGATGGCAGAGGAAGCCCTGCCTAAGCCCAGCCCTGCCCAAGTGATGCCTACTAAATTCAACCACACACATTAACGGTTTGCTGTAAATCTCTTTCTTTTTCTTGATTTGCCGAGGCACACTTCAAGTTTGATTGACTTCTGGAGGTTTTGAAGAATGCAATGTTTTTATTAAAAAACAGCAATTTTCTTCTTCTTTTTTTTTATTTTTTAGAAAAACAGAAACTTTTTGCAAGTTATTCATTATATCATAATGTTGATGCTGAAATAATAGTATAGTATAGTATATTATAATATATATGCTATGTAATATATATAATAATATATATAATATATAATATATATGCTATATCCTATGCTATAGTTTATTATACTATAGTATAATATATAATATATAAATAATAATATATAATATTATAATAATAGGCCTATAATATAATATATAATATATAATTATACTATAGTATAATATAACTATAGCATAGGCCTATCATTGTATTTATTTATTTTTTTCATTGAACATTTAACGTTGTTATTCTGAATAATAATAATGATAATAATACTTATATATACTTAATATATTACTAACAACAATGATGGAAACATATTTCCCCTCCATACAGATGGTTGTTTTTACATAAATGTTACCATCCTAACTTCAGCAGGCAGAACAGTATACCGATAGGTGGCAGCAATACCTTGCTCTACTTTATATTGCGCGTGTTTATGCAGTTCATTTATGAATATGAGGGTTATTGAGTTCATTGGCTTTAAAAGAAGTTGGCCGTTGTAGATCGTAGGTTGTCGTATGCCTATGAAGGACTGCGGCGTGTAAAATAGGCTACATTATTGTATTTTATATTATTATTATTACAATTATTATTATTATTATTATTATTACTATTATTATATAATTATTCAGGTCAATTGTGTCATTTTTGTATCTATCCTATTTAGTTAGTCACCTCCCCACGATAAAAGAAAATGTCATCAATTATTAACACAAAATATAACACATCCATACAGACATAGGCAAAAAATATCCGTGATACATTCATAGGTTTTCTTAAAATTAAAATAAATAAATAAATAAATGCATTTTTGGATAGCCTATTGAGGCGAGAGCCTCAACAACACTGTTACTGCGCTTTAACAGACACGCACGTGAACAGCGGGGTCTCCGCCCCCACTTCCCGCCCGCCGCTTGACATTCTCCCCCACGCGCCGCCGCCGTGGGCTCCGCTGCTCCCGCGCGTGCCTGCGTGGACCTAAAACGGCTCGCGGTTCTGGGGATGACAGAGCACACACACACACACACACACAACACGCAGGGCTTGGCATTGAAACCGGCGGCGACGCTACCGCGAGTCGGTCGCGGCTAAAAAAAAAACACTCGTCATCCCGACTCAAACAACCACAACCCTCACAGCCCCCCCGCGAGACGGACGACCCCGACCGGTGGGCGTGGGCTGCGGGTTTCATCGCCGGCGTGACGGGATGCCGCCGGTGGGTGGTGGTGGTGGGGGGGACCGGGAGACCGGGACCGGGACCAACATTTCTAGTTTGATTTCAACTCAGGCGCAGGCCGTCGGCGTCGCATCCATATAACTACATAAGGACGCCGCCGCCGAGCCGCCGCCGAGCAGGCGCCGACACCGCCATGGGGTTCCTCCACCAGCTGCACCTTCTCCTCTGGAAGAACATCTCCTTGAAGCGGAGAGGTCCGGTAAGTGGAGACGCCGTTTGAATTGTTAGCCTACATGTCCCGTGGAAATTGAAGGGGGGGGGACTGTGTGTGTGTGGTGTGTGTGTGTGCGCACGCGCGTGTGCGTGTGCGTGTGTGTGTGTGTGCGCGTGAATGACAGCACACCAGCTGGCGGACGGGCGTTTTTTTTAAATGTCCCTTCATCCCCAACATCTCGGATGCTGCATTGCCTACAGGTCGAAGTGCGTTATTTCACCGGTTGCCCGTCTTAATAAACCTTAAAATACCACCTGCTGTGCTGCTGCTTCACTGTGATGTAAGACGTGATGGAGGCTTTGTGTGCACACCACGTCAAACAGGTTGTTGTTGGTGTGTGTGTGTGTGTGTGATCAGCAACTTCTGCAGACCAAGCAAGCACCCCCCCCCATGTTGAGGTCGTCTTCATCTATCTTGGATGAAGATGAGCTCATCAATTGGCAAGCTGGGCAGATCCGTTGTGTGTGCTGCGCCACAAGTGTCTCAGAGCGGATTCATTGTGATATCAATATTGCATTGTGGGGGATGATGGGCTGCTTAACACAGGGAACACGGACGACTTGAGGGGATTCGTGGGAAGTCCATGAGATGTAGACCACCTCGGTCCGTGGGCAGCGGTGGTAAACGGAGATCTGAGTGACTTATCGCTGATGATGTCTTCATCATTACGACACCAAGCCCAATTACGAGACCAACCACAAGGCGCACCAGTGACAAAGGAAACCGACAGATGTAGGATTCATTCATTTTCTTGCCGTCTTACCTTCCTTGACACCAAGGATCGTGCGAGTTTTATGCCTGATCCCCGATGGAGAGAAGCCAGAACCAGACTTATTTTAGTT
Source organism: Merluccius polli (assembly GCA_030340625.1). Classification (NCBI taxonomy): domain Eukaryota; kingdom Metazoa; phylum Chordata; class Actinopteri; order Gadiformes; family Merlucciidae; genus Merluccius; species Merluccius polli. The sequence goes on from JAOPHQ010000661.1 coordinate 12,146, forward strand.
TACCATAAAATGTGTGAATGTCATAATTTATCCACTTCCACAACGTCCCAACCCTGCGGTCAATACATCACAGCCCAGCTTCAACGCCACATTATCCATGCTCATTACTGCCAAGTATTTCTGATTTACTTGGGATATTCTGACCATGATATGGGATATATGGGCAGTGGTGGGAGAAGTCCTTCATTTACCACTCTCAAAGTGAAACAGAGAAAACGGTACTTTAGTAAAAGTACATTCCTGACATATTCTACTCAACACTATTAAGGATGTACTTTCAGTGGTATGAGAAGTTAAAAAGTAAAGTGAGCTACTTGTAAGTAAAGTATAAGTATCTCCACATTATACCTAGGCTGTTGAGGCGTACAGTGCTCAAGTAAAAGGAGTTCTGATGTACTTTCCAGCAGGTAGTTGATGGTACAATACCAGCTAAATGAACAGGGATATGAATCTGAGCCCTCTCCTCAGCAGTAGTGCAGCTGCTTTGTCTATTAGCATCTGGAAGGAGGTCCGAACGACATAGAGTCTCAAATAGGGCTGCAGCGATTAGTCGATTAATCGATTAGTCGATTGACAGAAAATTAATCAAATCAAATTTGTATAATTGATTTATCGTTTAGGTCATTTATCAATAACCAATAACGAACATTTGTTTCCTGATGCTTCAGAAATTCAAATGTTCGATTCATGGATCATAATAAAATGAATACTTTAGTTTTTCCAAACAAGACATCACTTTGGACTCTTGGAATCTTGTGATGGCATTTGCTATTATTAATGACATTTTCTCGACTAAATAATTAAAAGAGAATATTATCATTGGATTAATTGACTATGAAAATAAACGTTAGTTGCAGCCCTAGTCCCAACAACGTATATATAGAGTCCCAATGACAGAGTCCCAATGACAGAGTCCCAACGACGTAGAGTCCCAACGACGTAGAGTCCCAATATAGAGTGTGTACATTTCTAAACAAACCAGTTAAATATGAATCTTCCAGATGGTACAATCCAACTAACACCATTGCACACACACACACACAACACACACACACCACACACCACACACACACACACACACACACACACACACACACACACACACACACTTATTAATCATAATCTTAAGAACAAATGGTCTGTGTGTTTTCGAGGAGCTTGGAACTGAAACAATGTCTTACCAGATGTTTTGGGATGTCGGCTCTCTTAGAGCTGCTGTATCTGCATGAGTATCTTGAACTTGAATGTCACTTTATGCTTTGACAAACTTTGACCGTTTACATTCTTCTTTGAAAACAAATAAACCATGTTTTATTGTCTAATCGCAGAAGGGGCTAGCCGAGTATGAGTTGGTTAGCTTAGCTTTTGATGTTTCTTAGCTCTTAGCTCGTGTGCATCAAGTGTTAGCCATCTAGTAAAAAGCTAGCTTTAAAATGACCATCACTGACCAACTGTTTTTGTTTTTGAAGATACAGTCAAGTGATTGTGTGTGATTTGTTTTTGTGTGTGTGTGTGTGTGTGTGTGTGTGTGTGTGTGTGTGTGTGTGTCTGCCTTCCAGGCGTATTTTAAGGTATACCTTAAAATACGCCTGTGTACCTTTTTCTATAAGGTCCAGTATAAGTGCTAGGGTGGCTGGTATTAATAGCAACAGTCTGTATTCAAGTCCATCTCTGCTGGGCCTTGGCTCACCTCAAACCTGCTGCCTGGGATTGTGTGTGTGTGTGTGTGTGTGTGTGGGGGGGGGGGGGGGTTAACTGCTGAGTCAGTCTTGGGTCGGTGCCAGCATCAGGACCAATCAGCCCCCACCTCGGATGTAGATGATCAGATGGAGATGTTAGAGTGATAATCAGATCGTAGTAATCTTATTATTTAAGATTATATTTTTTATATTATTATTGTATTATTATTATATTTGGTATTATTATTATTATTATTATTATTATTATTATTATTAGACCTGTAGACATTCTTGAGCAAGATGTTGGCGCCTTACTTGTTTCTGAATTCACAGTAAGTCGCATTGGATAAAAGCAGTAAATTAAATGCCAACATAGTCAATACAATATTCACAACATTTTATTTGGTTTTATGGCTCTCTACGCAGGCTTGTTGTTTAGTCAGAGACATTTGAATCTCTGTGGGATGATAATGAATCATACGCCTTTGAATGGAAGGTATGCCTTTGTTTCACACTTACAGAAGGAGGAGAGAGATAAGAAGAAATAATTGTTTTGCATGTGTGGTTAAACTCAGACACTGATTTTTGCATACCAAGTCAACTGTTACATTCATGTTGAAGATTATGTCATCAACATGATGTAATGATGTCAAGCAGTACTCCTCTGTCCACTCCCCCCTCACATCCCCTGGCTCTCCTGATGCCTGCACTATTTTAACAAACAAATTTGGCCAGTAAAAGGAATGGAGGTTCAGGAGGTCCTTCACATAGAATAGAACGAGCAGCCATTGAGTCAATATTGCAAACAAGTAACACAGAATAAAATAACGCACTTCAACCTGTAGAATAATGAGGTAGGCCTAAACGATACAGAATTAAAATGTACAAAATATAATACAATACTTTTTTTGTCGAGTTGTAGAGGCCCTGATCTGTTGCGAAAATCTTAAACGCAATATGCATTTTCTCTATATGCTCTTTATCTCTATATCTGTGTTGTAACAGTTGGTTGTACCCCCAGGCTAACGCGTCCCTACGTATGCTAACCGCCAGCCTAACGTGAAGCAGGTCATACACAGCAGGGCATCTGTTGGCTGTTATAAGTGACTCCATATGCTCTCTCAAATGGTCAATGCGATTGATCATCATGTTTTTGTTTTTAACTGTTATTTTGAACTAATTTATTGTTGTGTTGTTTCCCACTTTGTGCTGCTGTTTTGCACGAAACGTGCAGCATGAATAACATTGGATTGATTGATTGATTGATTGATAACTGAACTGAGTCCCATCACTTCTCTTATATCCATATTTACCCAAACAGCACAGGGCAGGGTTAGCTTACATATCCTGCTGTGTTTTGCTGCTAGCTGCTACAGGAAGTGAACTGTCCTAACGTACCTGATGCTAGCCCCGCTACGGCTATGTAGCAGAGTGGCTAACGGCAGCTTGTTGCTTGTCGGTCTGACCTAGATAACTGTTAACTTCAGCGGGGCCTGCCATTGGCTTACACTGGCGAAAACCACTGCCTGGTATCTATGACGACAAGGGAGAGGGGAAGAGACAGTGGAACAGAGAGGGAGTGGGTGAGGGAGAACGGAGAGGGTGAGGAGAGAGAAGGGATGAGAGAGGAGAGCGAGGGCAAGGGGTGTTTAGGAAAGGCAAATGCAACAAGAGGGCCAAGAGGCACCTATCCTATGTTTTTTTATCAGTTAGAGAAATTGAATGAATAAAAGATTTTCAGGGAATTTGACAGGAGTAGAGAGGGTGAGAGGAATAGGAAGGAGAGAGGAGTCAGTAGAATAGAAATGAGTTAGTAGGATGGTGGAATAAAATGAAATAATCGCGTCATGGAAATTTGAAAGGAGGAGAGGGAGGCAAAGCAGCGGGTAGCAGAGAGGAGTAAGCGGTCAGCATACTTCAAAAGAAGTCAGATTTTATTTCGGCTGGCCGAGACCGAAGAAGTCCTTTGCAGACAAACTTGTTTTTCACTCAATGCGGTTTCGGTTTGGTCACTGAATGTCCCATTAGTTAAGATCAGTGGGGTCTCCGTGGAGACAGGGAAATCAGATCAAACTAAATCAGCCTGCCTTCCTTTTCTGACAGGCAGTGTTTGCATTGCCATGTCATCTGCAGAGATTTCAACAAGTCACATTTTGGAGGTGCAAGAAGTGTCGAAAAAGAAGTCGTGTCATGTCATTTATGACCGTTTAGTCAGAGAGAGGAGAGGAGACTGGGACAGCGAGCATAGTCAGAGAAGAATAAACCAGCCACACACAGGACAGAGAAAACGACACACATCTTGAGCAGAAGGTTAACTGACGGCTGAATGAATTATAAATGTCACCTGTGATGTCTAATGGACTAGCCTAGCAAGTAGCGAGCTGTAAGCATTAAAACAGTTGTTCAACAGCAGACAAGGACGGGTGTTTCGCGTACGGATGTCAAAATTAGAGCCAATAGAGGTGGAGTGGTGACGGGCTGTAAGTCACCTCCTCTCTGTAGGGCAGCGCCACACTTTGCTGACTTTGAGCTAACAAACAGCTAATTCACAATGTTGTGCAGGTAGGGTGACCTGTTGGCACCGAAGCTAAGCACTGCTAGCCTAGAACTCTAGACACCCCTAGCGGCAGCAAATTTATTTGGCAGCTAGGTAGGTCTAGCACGGCTCCGTCGGCTTTTTGGTGCTGGGAACACCAAGTATGTCTGACCAATCACAGCGTGAGGGGCGGAGTCGAAAGCCGGGCTACCATGACGACAGAGTTGCGACGGTTCCGTGTTAGGTAAACAATGGCTGCTGCTGCTGGCGAACGGTTGTCTTTCCACTCGGCTTTGGCCGCGACTCTTCAAGACTTGAAGTTAACATTTTATTTGAGAAAAGAAAACAACGGCACTGAAGTCTTTCCTCGAAAATAAATATGTATTCGGAGTTTTGATTAATTATGTAGTCAGAGCCGTCGCTCTGACTACGTCACCTTCTTCGTTGCTCTGATTGGTTGTAGCGCTATCCTATTGCGTGCAGAGGGAACTTGAAAGACAACCGTTTATCCCGCCCACACTGCCAATGGAGCTGAGCCAGACCTTACATCTTTCTGATGTGGGTCTGGCTTGCCAGGCTAAAGCACTGCTACAACATTAACCCGAACTAATATCATATGTTGATACCAAACAAATATATCGTCGTACGATGCAGTCTAAAATAATCATGACAGAAAGGCTGTGAAATTACAGATATATTTGAAATATTGTTTTTGTAAAAAAATAAGTAAATTTTCGTTATCAGAAGGACTAGTCTCGACGGGTTATTTATTATTTAAGGTGCAATTATGCAAAAAAAAGTTGCAAAAAAAAAGTGGGGGGAAAAGCGATTCTGTCGATACAATACTTGTATCGTCAGGTTGACTCAAAAGTTTTTTGGGGGGGAAAAAATGTAGGCCAGAATCATCAATGTAATCTTAGTGGAAACATTAATGATACCGTCCTACGGAGGGCGCTATAGTGTATATAGTTGATTTGCATGAACTATGTTCTGCCACATTTCTATAAAAGTCAATGCTGGACATCGACGGACGTGTAGAACCCGAACCCCAATGTTAAACCCATAGGTTAAGCCATACAAAAGATAAAATCACAAAACAAAAAAAAGCAATATTGTATCGAAAGTTTTACAGAAAATCATTGTAATATTGTGTGGTGAGGTCCCTGCCAATTCCCGTCCCTACACATTTTATTTACCACCCAGTGGCGACGGGATGTTGCAGCAAGGGGTTTATAGAGCGGTTCCAAATTATTTGAATGGCGTTGCATCCTCAGCAACATCTTATAGAACAATTCATTTACATTACTCAAAACAAAACAAACATGGCCGCCCCTGGAATCAACATAACTCTTTGGGACAAGCGACAACAAGAGGCAGCAGTTTGTGCTGCCAGACGCTGCTTTACATTGATTGAATGGGACCTGAATGGGTCTAAGCAGCTGGTCTACGCCTTTCCATCCGTCCTGCATATAACTTGATAATAGACACTGGAGTGAACTACATCATCTGTGGTAAACAAAATGTCCACCCTTGTTCCCTGTACACATTTGTTTTGACCCGGCCCTTTATGTTCCAAGTTTTTACATTTTCATTTTTAAAACACCTGTATAACACTTGCAGTAATCTAAGGTTTTACAATTTCCCAAATCACAAATACACAATTGGGGATTCAGCCATAACATTTTACAATTTTTCAATAAGTTATTAATGATGAGAGAGATCAATTGTATCCCGAACAGGTTAAAAGTTACAAATTCATAATGTTTCAGGGGAGGGGGAAGAAGGAGAGAGGGGGGGAGAGTGGGAGAGAGAGATATTTCAAAGCATTATTTGAAAAGTTGCAGACGTTATAATAGCCCGGCTGTGCAAGGACAGCTTCCTCGAACATAATGTTGCTTGGCAACATGCACTAACAATGCTTTTCCCACCTTGGCCGAGCGTGTCACGGATGATTTGAAATAGTCGGGGGGGGGGGGTTGGATGTTCTGTCATAGTAGGCGCCGCTGAAGCCTGAAGCCATAAGCGGTACCATCAATCTGGACTCTGTGCGGGTCAGTTACATGCAGCGTGGTAGCCGAGCTGCGCCGGAGATGCTTTAGAGAGGGAAGAACTAGCTCTGTTGTTCCCCTATATCTCTCTTCTATCTGCTCTGTGCTACTAGATACTATGTATAGTCATTTAGAAGGCTTTATTCAAGGCATCCAAAGTTTTACGGTCATTCATACAGTTATTTTCCGATGCATGTCATCAGAAGGTAGGCAGGGTAGGGGTTAGGGCAGTCTTGTGCTTGGGGGGCCTACAGGTAGACTGTACATGTGGTTCGAACCCACAACCTTTCGGCATTCTTATGTCTCGTCACCCCGCCTTCTCTTTCTGTTATCCCTCTTTCTATCAAGCTAGCTCTTTCTATTCGACCTCCTCTATGTCACTTCCGCTCCCCCTTTCTCTCTCTCTAACTCCTCTCTCCTCCCTCTTTCTCTCTCAGCCACCCCGAAAGAGAGGGCTACCCCTAATGTACTTTGAAATGTTCTTGGTGGGCAAGAAACTAAACTAGTTAGAGGAGGGAGATGAAGGAGATAGGATGTTTGGGGATGTAAACCCGTCAAGGTCATTTATATGTTAAGGTGTTGAACCTAGATACAAGCGACAAAGTGGAACAGACTACATTTTATAGTGTTCGTTCCAGCGGGGAGTTAAAAATATATTTTTTTTCTCTCAATTTTAAAAAGTCATCTTTTTTTTGCAATAACGAACTGTGTATACCCAATTAGTGGCTAAGAATCGTTTTTGGAAGACTGTAGCTGTCATTGTTAAAGTTCCTCCGTTTTAGACAGTGTTAGACTCACTCTTTGATGGAGTCTGTGTGGGTGTGCGTGCGTGTGCGTGCGTGTGTGTGTGTGCGAGCACGCGCCTGTGTGTATTCACCATTTTAGAATCACCACGGTAACATAGGTAGAGAGCTGATGATCACAACTGTACCACAACAACAACAACACTTTGTGTCTGTGTTGTTGTGTGTGTCCACATTCTACACGAAGCCCCACCAAAACACTGGCCTTACGTTGCTTTCTATTGACGGGAAAGGCTTACTTTACAAAACAAGCACAAGCTCATTAATTAAGGTTTTTTTAGAGTCCCTTTAAATAGCATCTATTCTTCAGGACACACACGCGCACACACACACCACATGTGACACACACATCTAGCCTACATTTACATACTGCAGCAGAATCCTAATCTTGACGCGTGCAGGCATAGTTACTTCCAGGCCCCAACAGGTCATTCTATAAATAGCCGCCCCTTTTGCTGATGCGGGCGTAGTGGAAATCTGTGGACTGTAAAATTAGGACTCCCGCCATAAAAAGAAAATATCCCTCTTAGCAGTTCAGCTGGAAATTTGAAAAGCAGTTTTTTTCTTCTCTTATTTACAGTGCCGGGATTTCTGTTTTTTCAGTCGTTCAAAACTGTTAATTCTGAAAACAAACATGCCACACGTTAGATGAATGATGTGTTGCTTGCATCATTTCCTAGTGAAGATAAGATGTAAGTTCATCCATCCAACTTGGGGAATTTAGTAATGTGATGGCACTATGGTGGCACTATCAGATATTAGCACTAGCAGGATATTAGCACTAGCTCGCTATTAACTACTAGCACAATATTAGTGCCATCATTGTGCTAGCTCTAGCATGTTGGTTTTCTTTGTCGCTCTTGTGTGGGTGGTAGCGTTAGCATGGTGTTAGCATTAGCATGGGAGTAGCACATCTGCAGTGGTTGTCCCAGATTCATAGTGACCACACACACACACCGCCTGCTAACCACAACGCACTATGCGACATGATGTTGACTCTGCATAAAGTTCCAGGGATGGATGTGTGTGTGTGGTGTGTGTGTGTGTGTGTGTGTGTGTGTGTGTGTGTGTGTGTGTGCGTGTGCGTGTGCACACCCCCAATCTCTTTAATGACTTCTCTGGCATGGTATTACACTCACATTATTACAGCCACACACACACGCACTTACACACACTTACACCCCCCTGTTAAGTAAATGCGTAGTTGCATGTTTACAATATAATACAGTACAATATGCATAATCCTCCCCTTGTTTTATGTGGTTAGTTTGTAATGTGCCATTCACACATGCTATCAATGACTTTGCTGTCGCTCTTTCTCTCTCGCCCATGCCGTCGTACAGGTGATCTTTAATCCCAGAATCCCTTTCTCTGGTGATGCTGTTAATATGTAAACTGCTAATGAGTAGCAAGTCACTCGTCAATAATAGTCAGCTACACAGGTCAATAGCTACAGATCCTTTTTATTTATGTTTTAGTAGCCTATTTTAATAGTATTTTTTTTCATTTTTTTTTACAATTGTGTCTACAATGTCAAAAATACACCCAGCATTAAATGTAATTTACAATCAATTAGTAATTTGCATTTTATAGCAAAATTAACAATCAATACAATTTAACAATTGAAAAACAGACGACACATACAGCACCAAACATATCAATCATTTCTCCAATAATTACATATCAGTTTAATACTAGCAGTTTGCCTCTCATGTTTTATTTTATTATTTTATTATGTCTTATGGCTATCCTTTATCTGTGTATCTTCTATCTGTATTATGTTAAGACGATAGCTTCATCTTCATCTGAATCATCAGAAAGAACGTGCTCACTACACCTGTTGCTAGGGCCCAAGCCATCTGTCCCCCATGGGCAACGCTGACTTTTGAAGCTATACCTGTTTAATGATGATGATCACGTTAGTGGAATTTGTATCATGTGATTATTGCTTTGGCTATTGACTGCTATTTGCCTGTTGCCTGGAAACCTAAACTGTGAATAATGCTACATAACGCTAATGTTACCCACAGCCGCTAGGTAGGCTATTCCAGTATACTGCGAGAGTCCTGGGACGGAAGAACAAGTCACAGTATCTCTCCATCTACAGAGAGAAAGATGAAGAGTGTAAATACGGGTCCTGGTCCTACGTGACTTCCCTGCCCTCTGTGTTTTGCTAGGCGGCCTTGTCAAGGTGGTAAATAAAATGTATTGCGCTGCTAAGAGCTAAACATTGCCAACCCTGTGTTTTTCACCATCACAACAGAATAGGTGCAGGTGAGTAGGAGGGTGCAAGCGTAGCCTCCTCTTTCAGTCCACTCCTATGCAGGGCTCCGAACCGTTCAAGGAACGAAAAACGAAAAACCGAAAACGAACGAATTTTACGAGGAACGGAAACGAAACGAAAACCAAATGGTCTTCAACTGTTCGGAACAGAAACGTTTATTCTGAAATCCCCAAAACCGGTTAATTAACGGGTTTTTTTTCGTTCTCTATATAGCCCTATAAAATTTCACAAAAGCATAGCCTATTTCATGAAAAAAAAAAAAAATATTCCGGTTGCCGCGTTCACCTTCGCCGCCCGCTAAGCTCAGCTGTCACAAATTCCCACCGACCACCCTGGTTATATACCAATAACTAGGTCTATGGTTACATACCAATAACTAGGTCTATTGTAAGGTATCGACCACAAAAATAGACTAGGCCCAATAACAATGCCGCGAACGTTAAGAACGAACGTTATTTTACGTTACAGAACCGGTTCAGGAACGATATGTTGGTGGCGGAATGCAAGAACGAAAACGTTAAATATACGCGGTTCCGTTCGGAGCGGAACGATTGAAAAATCATTTTGTTTTCAAGCCCTGCTCCTATGTTTAATGTTAATCATGGCTCCATCCAGCTGTGCCTGAATGCAATGGCGTAAAAACGTAGGGGAGGGAGCAGAAAGAGAGGCTCAGGGGATGTTTTTTTGGATTGGAAATGCTTGCTCTCTTTCTTTACAACTCTCAAATCTTACCTCTAGCAGCTTTTAAGCACACAGCCCAGCGATGTGTTCGCTAGCTGCTATAATGATGACCAAGCGCTGACGGCACAGGCTGGCGTCTGGTGAAACGAGGCGGCTTTATGTAATACCAACAACCGTTAGCCCACTAAACCACCACTCCTTCCAAAACGTCTGTTGGCTTGATTTTGTTGCCAGGTAATACTCCTGCACAGGGGTAAATTCAAAAAGTCAAACACCCCCCCAACATTTCCTCCTGCCTTTATTTGTATTTATTTAACCTTTATTTGTCCAGGTACAACACTGTAAGATTTAAAAGTGATGCAAGGCCCAGTAAAAAAAATGTTTACCTTCCAATTCCCCAAGAATGTCTAACCGAGGTGGGTAGCTGTGGAGGTTTTATTACTTCATCAACATTCATGAGAGCTGTGATTAAAACATATGATAGTAATATCCACTCATCTGAGAAATGGGTTCACACTGGTGGTTAATGCATGTATGGCCAGTTGTGCTGATTTCAGATTCAAATGACTTTATTGATCCTGAGGGAAATTGTACTAATTTCAGAGTTGTTCAGTTCAAATTAATAGACCTAAAAAAGAATAAAGAATGAAAATACATTAATAAAACATCCTGTTGGTTGATTGTATGTAAGTGTGTTTATGTATCGTCAGTTGGCGTTTACAACAAATACAAGGGGTTATATTCCATTTTGACACACATGACTTTTCATAGTAGTTAGTAGTAGTTAGTAGTTAGTACACATTCATACCAAGTTCTCTAATTGCCTAATTGATGTCCTGTTGGGTGATTTTATGTGTGTTTTAGAGCTCGAGATGGGTCTGTTGTAGTACCGAGTAGGGGTGGTGTTTGGGAGGAGTAAGTGGAGGGTGGTGGGTGGTGCGGTGTGGTGGGTGGTGTGGTGGAGGAGTTAGTGGAGGGTGGTGGGTAGTGTGGTGTGGAGGGGTGGTGGGTGGAGGAGTTAGTGGAGGGTGGTGGGTAGTGTGGTGTGGTGGAGGAGTTTAGTGGAGGGTGGTGGGTAGTGTGGTGTGGATGGTGGTGCGGTGTGGATGGTGGTTGGTGGTGTGCTGGAGGAGTGAGTGGAGGGTGGTTGGGGTGGAGGGTGGTGTGGTGGAGGGTGGTAAACAAACAGCCAGTCTTGGAAGTCTCAGTCATGAGTCATCATTGATGAATAATCATAAAACTGACATTTCTGTGACATTCTGTCCTTTTAGGAGTTTTGTTTGTGTGCAACGCTCTTGGAATTAGTGGATTTATCGAATGAATTATGTTTTTTTATGTGTGTGTGTGTGTGTGTGTGTTATTATGTGTTCATGTGTTATTGTTAATTGGTACAACGCGCGCGCGGTGTGTGTGTGTGTGTACCGGTATTCATGTTTGCGCGTTTGCTAATATGTGTGTGTGTGTGTGTGTGTGTGTGTGTGTGTGTGTGTGGGGGGGGGGGGGTGTTAATGTGTGCGTGTGTTGTCAATTCGTACAACGTAGCGTCAGGCGTGTCTGTGGTGTCTCTGTCATCGCAAGAGAGACGGGGGGGGGGGGGGGGGGGGGGGGGGGGGGGGGGGGTCTTTGTGTATTGTCAGCGCTGTCAGTTTGAAAAAAGGGTCCGTTTGTCTCTCGTCACTCGTCATGCCCTTGGGGGGGGGGGGGGCACACACACAGACTCTGAACACTCTCTGGTTTCAATCCCTCTTTTTGTGCTCTCCTTGTTTCTCTTCTATCTCTTTCTCTCCTATACGTCTCTCTTCTCCATGTCTCACTCTCTATGTCTCTCCTCTCCCTCTCTGTCTCTGTCTCTCTCTCTTTCTCACTCTCACTCTCTCTCTTGGTCTATTTCTCTCTCTCTCTTCTCTTGTTTGCTCATTTAATCATTTATGTGGCTCCGCCAACACAAATAGTTCTGCAACTGAACTGGGACTGAACTGTTGCCAAGCAACACAAACATTTTCCTGCCACACAGTTGCTACCTTTCACACGTTACCAGCAGACCTGCTACTTTGTATCGCGTACATTTATCTGTATGTTTCCATTTATTGTGTATCCAGTGAAATAAGAGTCTGTCAACAGTCGCTCTGCTGGGCATGTGTGATTCTGATGAGTTAACAGTTTGATCAACAATCGTTGTGATACTGGTAATTAATGGTTATTACTAGAACAGCTGTAAAGCGGAGTGAATACATGTGTAGGTAAAAGTCCCAGTGCTGTTATGCTCTATATCAGCACTCATGGCCTCTTGTCCAATCAAATTGCTTGGTCTGAACTGTTGTATATAATGCAGACTAACTATTGTCTCTCTTTGCTGTCTTTCTCACTGTCAAACCTTGTCTACCATCCTGGCACCTTCCTCCCTCCCGCCACCCATCCTGCCTTACTTCTGTACTCTCACCTTTCCACCCTCCCTCCCTCCCCTCCCTCCCTCCCTCCCTTCCCTCCCTCCCTCCCTCCCTCCATCACTCCCATCACTCCCTTCACTCCCTTCACTCCCATCCTCCCTCCCTCCCTCCTTTCTGTCCTCCCACCTTTCCTCCCACCTTCCCTCCCTCCCTCCCCCTCCCTCCCTCCCTCCCTCCCTCCCTCCCTCCCTCCCTCCCTCCCTCCAGTGGGTGCTGGCATTTGAGATCTTCATCCCGTTGGTCCTCTTCTTCATCCTGCTGGGCCTGAGGCAGAGAAAACCTGCCATCCCTGTCAAGGAAGGTAGGTGGTCCTGAAAAGATACAAATATAACCAACACACAGAGAAGTGAAATGTCCTCCAGCTAAGACCGCTCCTCTAAGTCTCTCCACCGAGCTAAACCCTCGGCTCCACCAGAGACCATCAGCATGGTGCTGTATGAGGCGTACCGTCAACGTTTTCATTCGGCCTGGGAAAACGGCGCCATAATAATCAATGGGAGGTGCTCCACAGACACCGACTCCATCCAAACTAAAAAAGCTTCAACTCTCGATGGCGAACGCTATAGCGTCAACCTCACCACCACTTCTACTCATACATGGCTGATTGTTTTCTGACGTTGTGAAATTGAATTAATTCATGTTGAAGTTTAAATGCAAGTTGGAGCGACGCAATGAGGCATTTTCAGTGGGAGCCCTGGCGTCTGCTTGTTTTCAGTTTAAATATGCTAAACCCCAACGCCACTGCGTTCCAGCTGAGTCACGCCGGCTTAGATAGGCTGCCGACGGTTGGAGATATCAGCTCCTCTAGCTCGGCTGCTACGGTACGCGGATACGCGGCTTTTGCTAATCCACGAGCCACACGTTTTTATTTGTAATTTTTTTTTCAGCTTTTCAGTGTGGTCTGGCCTAGCGTCCCTTTTTAGTGTGTCCTTGGTTGCCATTTTATTCATGTCTAGGTGCAGTCCTCCGTTGATGTTTCTGTTTGATTTGTGTGTTTATGTTTATGTTCTTTCATTGTAGCGTTGAATAGCATCCAATTTATTTTTAATCTTTTTTTTCTGTGATTTGTTTTCCTCCCCAAACTCTTGTTCTTTCTTCTTGCTGATGTTCTTCTCATGTCGCCCTCTTGGTCTCCCTTGGTCTGTGCATGATGGCATGTTTCTCTGTATCTCCGATACACCAGTGTGTAAGTTTGTGAAGTTACTTTCGTTTTTTTGTCCTTGCCTTCCCTCTGACACTTCCGGCTGACTAACGTATTTACCAAAATGTAATTATTGGCTTACTTCAGTGGGGGCTGTGTTGATTACATTTTCAGGTGTGTGTGTTATGTGTGTGTGTGTGTGTGTGTGTGTGTGTGTGTGTTCCTCTCCTCCCACAGTGTTGAAGGATACATACTGGCCATTGGGCTTCTCTCGTTTTTTTTCTGGCAGGACAAAAAAACATGCTAATGCTAAGTAGCTATATGTAGCATACCACTTTCTGAGCTACAAAGAGCCAGAATGATCCTAAAACAGTCATTGGTGGAGAGGAAGGCACTTGAGACATGAATACTGGGAGTTGTTGGTTTACAAACAAGTTAATCTTCACCCTTTTCTCTCATCTTTCAAGAGTAAACGGTGTATACACGTGCACACACCTGTATAGGGCAGCACAACGTAGACAATTGGTAATAGTTATTAGGGAGTTGGATTTGCATATTAGTGTAGTAGGAATAATACATTTGTGTTTATAACAATGAATCATGAACATATATATATAGGTGATGATTTCTGTATGGGCGGAAGCTTGCTTAAATTATTAATAATTTTTGTTATTGATTATTTTGTGTGCGCTCCTATCCCGTGTAGTGCATGTGTATCTCTGGGTTTGTGTGTCTTTTTTATCTGTCTTTTCATCTTTTTCAATCTAAATCCCTTACCCAATGTTTCTGACCGATCACAATGCCATTCATTCATCATTCCCGTATTTTTTAAAATAAATCGACATACATCCTATTTCAACCCAAACCATGCTCTTCTGACCACTGCAGACTACATACCTGGTTTAACACCAAACCAGCTAAATCCCCTCAGCTTATTGGCCAGCCAGAGCGGTCAGGTGACGGTCACATGGTGAGCGACTGGGCGTTCTGCTCATAGACATAATATACGTAGACGCCCTCATGACGTGCTGGAACGTAACCCAGCGTCGCTGGCAAGCTATGCCAGTATTTTGCGCAGCTTACGGCGCAGTATTGACACCAGATCACGTGGGATTACCTTTCACAAGTAAGATTGAACAATAATTCTTATTATTTAAAAAAGAAAAATATATATATATTAATTCGTCCTGTATCATAAATAAATCTCTGCCGTTTGTAACAAACCAAACCGTGTGAAAATCCGGTAAAAATTCAGGGAGTTATGCTTATTATTGTAGTTGGGGATACACCTTCCTCCATAGAAATGAATGCACTGGGGGCGCATTGGGGGACCCATACAAGATGGCGGGCCGCGCTGATACGTCACCTCCATCAGTCTACTGAGGCGTCTACGTATATTATGTCTATGGTTCTGCTTGCAGGGGTGCTCTGGGAAAGCAGGTGATAAGGAAAATTCGACAGGAACACAACATTTAACAAGACAAGACAAGACACTTGTGATTACTTTAGAGACTCCATTACCCATAAGGCTGTCTCTTTGCCTCCAGCAACACCCAATGCGCCAGCAGACAGGAGAATGTATTTAGGTTAGAATGAGATGAAGTGACATTTGAGCAACGTAGTGCAGGTATTGGTTGGCAGCCAAGACAAGTATGAAAGTAAAAGGTCCCCACATTTAGAGGAATCATTTGAAGCCAGGAGGCACCATGAAACGTAGGGCCAGAGAATAGCCACTGTCTTATTATATATATATATATATATATTCACAATAAGACAGTGGCTCTCCATGTAGCCTTGTAGCAGCCCGCAGCACCTGCAGTCCTAAGCTACATGTTATTCCCTCTCTTCTATCTTTACTTTCCTGACTTAGCAGTCTCTCTGCAGGGCATGAAGGCCCGTAACAATAATAGAAAAAGTGTTGTGTGTGTATATATATATATATATATTATATATATATATATATATATATATATATATATATATAATATTATAGAGACTGTAAAGTCAGGAAAGTAAAGATAGTAGAAGAGCGGGAACTGGACGAACCTGCGGGGCCACTTCATGGAGAGCCACTGTCTTACTGTGACTATTAGAGACTCTCAGGATATGACAGACGGCTACGGAGTCAGCACTTCACTCGTAGATCCAGTTTCAGCATAAAATCTGTTTAAGGGACAGGATGGCAGTTTAATTTTATCCTAACTATTTGGTGGAAAATCAGATATTTTTTATTTGTCTGAGTAGAGAGAGGCTATCCACACAGGTGAATGACTAACTGAAAAGTAAGCTGCGGTTTGTTGTAGGAATAAATAAATGAAAGTCTGGTCTAGTTGTGATGGAGTCGATTTTAAGGTGGATAGAGTTAGCTAGCTGAATGTTCACCATGCTTCTCGTGCATTGTTTATAAAACACATGTTCACACGCACACACGCATGTCGTGCAAAGGCACATCCTTTACCACAACCACATGCCCTCGCGTACCTAACAACTTCAAGTACTTCTCAGTATCTGTATCTCACCCATTTAGAAAGCCACCTCTATTCTAATATGCCAGAAGTATAAGAGAGAATACTCTTCCTTTCCATTCACTGGATGGATAAGCCAATGTCGACAAACCATAGCCAAACCCAGGTGCACTCTGGGTGTTCGATAGGCCTCTGAAAGAGACGTGGTTACCATGGGAAATGTGGTCGTTAAGGAGCCAGAACTGCTCAACTGTTTACCTTCCATTTATTGACAGCTGAGGAAAATGCGAGGTCCATTTTGCGCAACAGAAAGATGAAAGCATGTCCGTTATCACTGACATCTGGCCATCCGCTCTGACTATAAGCTGATTTACCCGCCTGCCTCTCACTCTCGCTGTCCTCTCTCTCTCTCTCTCTCTCTCTCTCGCTGTCCTCTCTCTCTCTCTCTCTCTCTTGCTGTCCTCTCTCTCTCGCTCTCGATCTCGCTCTCTTTCTATTTAATAGTTGTTTAATAGTTGCTCTCTTCCAAGCTCCCCTTTTAAAATGTGTCATCCTTTTCAATCCATACCATTGTTAACTGTGTGTGTGTGGTGTGGTGTGTGTGTGTGTGTGTGTGTGTGTGAGAGAGAGACGGGGGTACTAAAATCAATGGCTAATGATGCCTTTTTCTCTTTGTGAGCTGTACACGCATCTCTCTGTTCATAAATAGACAGACCATTTTTGTTGCTATTTCTCTTCCTTGATGACAACTTCTACTGTCACCATTGACTATTAAAATGGTCACCATCCTTTCCAGCTCCTCCAACCATCCTGACACTTTTCTACTTCTGTGTCCGTTGAATGTACTTTTTTTCCAATACCCTCTCTTCTTCTTGACCTTTAACCTTTAACCCCATCCCGTGACCCTGGCCAGCCCTTCTACAGTGCGGCGCCCCCTCACCTCCGCTGGGATCATCCCCATCATGCAGTCCCTGTGTCCCGACGGACAGAGGGGACGCGTTCGGCTTCCTGCAGGACAACAACTCAAACGTGAGTTTAACACCACGGGGTGGTTAGTTAGTTAGTGAGGTTAGTTTGTCAGTTAGTTAGTTAATGAGTTAGTGTACCTGCAGTACACCAACTCAACGTGAGTTTGTTAGATGAGGTGGGTGAGGTGAGTGAGTGAATAGAGGGAGGTGAGTGAGTGAGTGAGGGGTTACTAGTTGGGTGAGGGAGAGTTGGTAAGATAGAGAAAGTGAGTGAGATATTAAGAAGGTGAGTTAGTACTGTAAGTGGGCGTTAGTAAGCGGGGCTGAACATCTGGTTGCAGAGTGACCAGCTGTTGGAGCGTATCAACGAGGGTGGTGGAGCAGAACCAGCTGTTCAGCTCCCAGCGACCGGGTCTGGGCCAGGAGATGGAGGGCCCCTGCAGCAACACCTGGACAGCCTGAGGACCTCCCCCCCAGACCCGGACCACAACCACACCCAAGGTGAGCCATCACCATGGTTTACAGCATGACAACGTGGACCATAACCACACCCAAGGTGAGCTATCACCATGGTTCAACAAGTCCTCCAACTCATACGCTCACTGTTGTCGTTTGTTCATGCACTAGAATACGACCCACTGGAGCGTTTTTTTCAAAGAGTGCCCCCAGCGCCCCCTGTCCGTGACAAGGGGAAATAGATATTTATCGCCGATGACCATTGTGGGTGATATTAAGGGTTAGGTTTAGGGTTAGGGTTAGAGTTAGGGGTTAGGGTTAGGGTTAGGGTTAGGGTTAGAGTTAGGGTTAGGGTTAGGGTTAGGGTTAGGGTTTAGGTTAGGGTTAGGGTTAGGGGTTAGGGTTAGAGTTAGGGGTTAGGTTTAGGGTTAGGGTTAGGGTAAAGTTAGCTAGAAGTAGGTTTTCATATCCTGTCTTCAAAACAAAAGCATTGTCACTGTCTCTAAGCTTTTATTTTGTAAACAGCCGGAAATGAGTTTACTTCGTACCGTTGCTAGCATGACAGTTGTATAGCAACGTCGGAAAAATTTTAAAATAGGCTATATTTGGACAAATTGACTACGTATTTGGGATCTACGTTGTTACTTTCTCGCCTGAAATGTTTTTAAAACTTAATAAAGTAAAGTTAACGGTCGTACAACGAAAAGTGGAGTCAGCCTTTTAGGGCCGGAGGTTACGCTAAACGTAACAATGAGTCGTAAATTCGGGTGCATAAAACGACAACAGTGAGCGTATGAGTTGGAGGATGTCTGCCATGGTTACAGCATGTCAACGTGGACCACAACCACATCTGGTGTTGTCGCCACTGTTACATCTTAGCCCCTCCCCTCCTTGTGTGTGTTTCACTTCAATCCTTAGAGCCAAACCCTCCCCGCCTGGAAAAAAACGCTTCCAGTTTTATTTTTCATTCTGGGGCCGCAGGGTGTCCGGCTCCTCTGTAAACACGCCCTCAATTCAGTTTCAATAAGCGGAGGACAGGTGTGTCGCATCAATACTTCAGCAGGTGACCGGTAACTATCAGCCAGTCAGAGGTTAATATGCATACTATAGCATGTGTTTAACCTACAGAGGGAGTCGTCTAATGCAAACCAATGTACATGTGGTGTTGGGGTTCGGCTCTGCTTTAAGACGGCATCTTCTGTTCCACTGCGGCTGCTCGGGTCTTATGCCTGTTGCCCTAGCACCGGTCCCCTGGCTCCGTCTCTCCTGTGATTTGGTTTAGTTCGATTATTTTATTTTATTTTTACGCCCGTCTCTGAGAATCCGCATCCGAGTCCAACTCCTTAACTCGCACGCTATGTTAAATGCATTACATTAATATCGATGTGGACAGCGCGACGTGTATAAAGTGGAGGCGAAAGCTGGAACCAGGTTCTATAATTGGGAAGGAGGGAGGGAGAGGGAGAGAGGGAGGGAGAGAGTGACAAACGGATGGAAGGAGAGAGAAGAGTTTCAATATATAAGGTTTAACAATGACCCATACTTCATGCTTATATGTGTGTATTATAAAGTGTGTGTGTGTGTGTGTGTGCAGGCTTCACCCTGGCCAGTGTGTTTGCGGAACCAGTCGGTTTTCCAGAGGTTCCTGGTGAAGAACCTCTCTCTGCCAGAGGCCGCTGCCCATCTGCTGCTGACCACGCCCATCAGGCCTCCCGGAGGTCAGCTGACACGCGTGCCGTACCGCCTCAACACTCACTCCTAATTCACTCCCCTCACCATCACTCACTCTCTGCCGCCACCCTCAACTCACAGTCTCTCTCTCCAAGATAAGATGTAATTTATTGATAGTACATTTGGGGGTCCACAGCAGCTGAGACAGAACAGAGAAATAAATTGAAATCAATACATCGCTCTCTCTCTCTTGCTCTCGATCTCTCTCTTGCTCTCGCTCTCTCTCTCTCTTTCTCTCGCTCTCTTTCGTCCTTCACCCCAACGCAAGGACATGCACCTTACTATAGTCCAAAGAAAAACCTACTGTAGTCCAACACCCTTCTCTAGTCCATCTCACTACTGTAGTCCATGATGTTGAAATTAGCTCAAATGGAAGCCCTTTCTTATCCACATGGCTATATAGGTGTTGGTGCTGGCAAGAGCTCAGGTTATACACACACACACACACACACACACACACACACACACACACACACACTCACACACACACACACACACACACACACACACACACACACACACACACATTTAAAATTTGTAATTAGGATAATGGATCTTTAAGCTAATTCAGCGTTAGTACTTTATTATTACTTGGCTGTAGGCCACATATAATATACATTCACACACACGCACAAGTATAAGAGAGAGATTGTGTGTGTGGGGAAAAAATGCACAAGCAGCCCAGCTCACTATATCTCTATCCCTCTGCACTTGGCAGGTCTACAGCCTTGTCTTTGGCTCGTATCCCAAAGACACTCACACCCAGACCCATGATCAGACCCAGGAAGAGACCCAGACCCAGACCCAGGATGAGACCCAGACCCAGACCCAGGATGAGACCCAGACCCAGACCAGGATGACACCCAGACCCAGGCTGAGACCCAGACCCAGGGCTCCAAACACAGTGGACACAAGCCGGGGGAGGGGGGTCCTACACCTGGAGGTACTCTATACACACTAGGGCTGCAACTAACGGTTATTTTCAGAGTCAAATTGTGATCTCTGTCTCTCTCTCTCTGTCTCTGTCTCTCCTGTCTCTGTCTCTGTCTCTCTCTCTCTGTCTCTCTCTGTCTCTCTCTCTCTCTCTCTCTCTCTCTCTCTCTCTCTCTCTCTCTCTCTCTCTAACCACCCTCACTCACTACCTCTTTCTCTCTCTACCTCTTTCTCTGCCACAGCAAAGGTTGCTGGGAGGTCTGCGGGGTCTCGACGGGGGCCTGCTCCACAAGGCCCTCAGGGACCCCTCCGGCGAGGCCCGGGATCGGCAGGCTCTGGTCAGGCTGCTGTCCCAGACGCTGGGGCCTGGCCAGCGGGGAGGTCCAGCGCTATGCCCCCCAGGAGCTCCAGCAGGTGGAGGTACGGGCAGGATAGTCTGGGACTACTATGTTATAGCAGAACTACTGATCCAGCAGTCCCTACTATGTTATAGCAGAACTACTGATCCAGCAGTCCTACTATGTTATAGCAGAACTACTGACCCAGCAGTCCTACTATGTTATAGCAGAACTACTGACCCAGCAGTCCTACTATGTTATAGCAGAACTACTGATCCAGCAGTCCTACTATGTTATAGCAGAACTTCTGATCCAGCAGTCCTACTATGTTATAGCAGAACTACAGATCCAGCAGTCCTACTATGTTATAGCAGAACTACAGATCCAGCGGTCCTACTATGTTATAGCAGAACTTCTGATCCAGCAGTCCTACTATGTTATAGCAGAACTACTGATCCATCAGTCCTACTATGTTATAGCAGAACTACAGATCCAGCGGTCCTACTATGTTATAGCAGAACTACAGATCCAGCGGTCCTACTATGTTATAGCAGAACTTCTGATCCAGCAGTCCTACTATGTTATAGCAGAACTACTGATCCAGCAGTCCTACTATGTTATAGCAGAACTTCTGATCCAGCAGTCCTACTATGTTATAGCAGAACTACAGATCCAGCGGTCCTACTATGTTATAGCAGAACTACTGACCCAGCAGTCCTACTATGTTATAGCAGAACTTCTGATCCAGCAGTCCTACTATGTTATAGCAGAACTACTGATCCAGCAGTCCTACTATGTTACTATGAGATTTTGTTTAAATCTCATAGTAGTTTTTTCTTTTGGGTTGTTTCAAAATCTTGCTCTCTTCTACTCTTTTCTGCTCTCTCTCTTAGCAACTTAAATCTAACCTAGAGCACCTTTAACAACTCAAATCTTTCCCAGGGTGTAATTCTCACCGGAGCCATACTTGAAGTCCTGACCTGCGGGGATGGAGGAGGAGGCGGGAGCAGTGAGCTAGCCAGGCTCCTATTGGTCCCCGAGAAGAAGCGGTCGCTGCTGGCAGCCTATCGCGGTGTGCTCTGCGCCGGGGGGGGCAGGGCAGAGGAAAGAGCGGTTTGGAGCACTGAGCCAGACTCTGAGGGAGCAGCTGAAGACTCAGAGTGTGATTGATAAGGTGTGTGTGTGTGTGTGTGTGTGTGTGTGTGTGTGTGTGTGTGAACATTGTAATTTGATTTTCAGTTGTTACATCAATTCTCACTAAATTAATAATATTGATATTTAATTCTTCCAATACTTGTTGTCTTATTTAACTATGCACTGAGCTCTAGATTGATATTCTAGTATCCTAGTCATGAATAAGTGTACTTTTTTTGTAATCCAGTGATGTTGTATGAGTCCAGGGACATGTATGTCCATAGCATAGTAACATTAAGTTAATTCATTCCAGATATAAAACATTTTTACAACAAAGGTTTAGTGCTGCTAAAAGCAAACTAGAGCTGTATTGTATTTTATATATATATATATATATATATATATATATATATATATATATACTGTATATATATACTGTATATATATATACTGTATAGGTGTATGTGTGTTGGTGTCTTGTGGTATGTGTATTTTATTGTATTTCCATGTCTGTAGTGTATTGTGGTTTTATGTATGATGTTTATGATGTATATTTTAATTACACTGCACATATAAAAGCCCATCTAGGGACAGGAGTTGAAAATTAGCAATAGCTATAAACTCTCTGTGCAGAGAGTATCAGTGGGCTGAACAATTAATCAAAATATTGGCCAAGTGCAATATCCAAGGAGCTGCGATAAGGGGTAGAATGTGTAAATGTAAATATATAACACCATTATAAATGAAGTACTGTAGTGCTGCAGAGATGCCCTGGCCTACACATTTTTCCTCCAGATGCAAGAACATTTTTAATTTTCAATGAAAATGAAAATTGCGATGCAGAAATGATCATTCCCCACTAATAGTGAATCATATCGCAATCACAATATCTGTCAAAACAATCACAATATGATTTTTTTGACCATATCGTTCAACCCTAATTGAAACTGTTAAATTGCATCATCCCTATCAAATAAAATTCAGTTCAATTCATGTGATCCTCCTGTACCTCCTCCTCCCAGCTCCACCTGTTCAACTCTTCTTCCCCGCTCCCCCGCCCTCGGCTGGCCTCCCTCCTGAAGGACCTGGCGCACGTGGAGCAGCTCCTCAGAGACGTGGACCTCCTCTCTGGCCTCGCCCGCCTCCTCCCTAAGGGAGCCTGCGCTGGCCGCACCCCTCCCTCAGGCCATGCCGCCGCGGCAGGCCCCGCCTCCAACCTCACCGCCTGGCCGCCTAACTCCACCGCCTGGGGGGGTGGGCCTGGTCCCAATGCCACCGAAACGCCCGATGGAGGAGAGGCGGAGGGAGAGGGCAAGGAAGGGGACGGCAAGGGAGGAGAAGATGGGAAGGAGGAGCAGGAAAACCCCAGGTCCCAGTTCTCGGCCTTCGTGCAGCTGTGGGCGGGGCTGCAGCCCATCCTGTGTGGAAACAACCGGTAAGGAACGGGATGGTTGTAAAATGTAAACATTAGCGTGGAATCTATAATCTATCATTTCTGACTCAATGGCTACTCAGCACTCAATCCAGTTATATTTTTGTAACTAACTCATTTTTGTAACTAAACTAAGAATACAGTTTTGAAACCTTTTTACTACTACTCCAATCTTTATTGCATTCTTTTATTGTTCTCAGCCTCACTTGTAAGTTGCTTTTGATTAAGGCGTCTGCTACATGACTAAATGTCATTTAATGTTTGTTTGCCCTTGACTATTTAGCAGATTAGCCAAAGCCACTTACAGTAAGTTTAGATGCATGTCATTAAAGAGCAGGTCTAGAATCCTGCTCTAGAAGGCCTACAGGTAGACTGTGGGACTGTGGACATTGAGCCCAGTACCTTTTTGTATGAAAGTCAAACACCCGAGCCACTACGCTATCCTGGCCCTAGTTTTCTATTTTCTTTCATCAAATGAGTCAGAAACAGCAGGCCAAGGTCAAAGTATCAATCATGCACCTACTCTGATACCCCTTACCTCTGTAGAGCACTAACAAGCTTTTTAAATGCTGTTAAGCTCACACTACTGGAACTGACCCACAAGAGTTAGCGGCATTGCCACGAAATAACAAACAACCACCAAAAGACTGCATGAAGCGCACAAACAAACCTACACACAAGCAGTTTATGTACAGCTCTGCTGAGACACATCTCAGAGGACACAGGATCGTTTTTCTGGGCAAGGGTGCAGTGAAAGATGACCTGTTGTGGAAAACTCCCAGGTTCAGGAAGTAAGCCATACTGTGTTTTTGCTCCAACTTAACTCAACTGGTCATATTGACTGATTGGTTGCGCGTCTAGATTGTGCTCATTAGCAACAGGGTTGATTTGGTATACTGTGGTGGAGTTTCAGGACCTGGAGTTTCCTCCTGGGGGGTGATCTCCACTTTCTGCTTTAATGAGGCACCATAAAGACGAGTGAGCGAAGTGGAGGCCAGATGGACTATTAACATCTGCTCCTTCTCTCTCCCCCAGGATCATCGAGCCTGAGGCGTTGAAGCAGGGGAACATGAGTTCTCTTGGCTTCACCAGCAAGGAACAGAGGAATCTGGGCTTACTGGTGCATTTGATGACTACAAATCCCAAGATCCTCTATTCCCCCATCGGTTCCCAGGTGGATAAAGTCATTCAGAAGGCAAGTACGAGCAGCGCTGCGGGGCGCTCCGGCAGGGCTCTTGGCATATTAGCTTATAACAAGGTTCAGGATAAGCATTTGGAGCATATACACCTTGCTAAACCTACAGTACATTTAAGCTGTACTGTTTATTCAACTCGACAACAACTATGAGAGACCTTATCTTATGCACAGTAACCGTTTCATCACCTGTACACCAAATGGAGACATAGATCCTCTGTTTGTCTGTAACCCACGGCAGGCCAACGAGACATTTGCGTTCGTGGGGAATGTGACGCACTACGCTCGGGTCTGGCTCAACATCTCAGCCCAGCTCAGGACCTTCCTAGAGGACGGACGTCTGCACGACCACCTGGCCTGGCTCCAACAGGTAACTCCTCCCACCAAATCAAGTACAATTTATTCATAGTTTATTTATAGTGCACATTTAAAAACAACCAGTGTTGACCAAAGTGCTGTACAAATTCATGGAGCAGAACAAAACAGAAGGTAACTCCTCCCACCCAGTAACCCCTCCCACCCAGTAACTCCTCCCACCTAGTAACTCCTCCAGGCATCCTATTGGTTGTTAATGGTACTGGAAACACTGTAATTCAACTAGTAATATTTACTTTCCTACATATACTTTTAACTTAGCCTGCCATCCGAGTATTTATTATTCCACTTTTTTAGTATTTTATTCTTTAATTCTAATTCCCTTCATTCATTCATTTATTCATTGTATTTTTTATTTGTTTGCATTCATTATATTCACTTTTTCACTTTAGTTTATTTTGGTTAAACCAAGCCTTGGTGAATAAATGCCTGCTTTAACCGAAAAAAAAAGAATACAAAATAAAATGTAAATGAATGTATACAATTATGTCTCCCAAGCTTTTAGAGATGAAAGATTTTAGTGAGTTAGTTACTTGGCTACCTTCACCCCCACAACCAACCACCAACCCACCACCACCTTCACCACCTCTCGTCTCTCCCCAGCTGTCCCAGGAACTGCAGGGGAACCCAGAGGTGCTGAACTCCACAGACAGTGAGCTGGTCCAGGGTCTGCTTGAGGGGAACTACACCCTCCCCAACACCTCCACCCTCCTGGAGCAGCTGGACACCATAGACAACGCAGCCTGCGGCTGGACGCGCTTCATGTCCAAGGTCAGTCCCCTCCCTGTCCAGTCAAGTACACTTGGTTTGGAGAGAGAGAGAGAGGGAGAGAGAGGGGAGAGAGATGGAGAGAGAGAGCGAGAGAGAGGGAGAGAGAGAGGGAGAGGGAGAGGGGTGCAGATGGAGGGTAGATGGTGGAGAGGTGGAGGTGTTGGGGTGGGGGCCTGGTTGTGTCAGGAGACAAGACAGGACGAGGGAGTGAGGGACAGAACAATAGCAAGGCCGTGTGGTGGAACTGGAGGCCAGACGCCATGTCTGCACCGACCTCCATACAGGAAGAGCTTCTCCCCAACCGCCTCACACACACACACACACACACGCTAGGACACTTCCTTTCTTCCTTCATGGGCCCCCCCCACCGTCGATAGTTACGCCACTGCATAAAACGATACACACATACACGCTAGGATATACGGTAAAGCACTCCCTCACACATTACAAAACACACACACACACATACTCTCACTTTAGCACACACACACACACGCACGCAAACACACAAACACACACAAACACTCATCCTCTCACTAGGACACACACACAAAATATAAACCCACAAACACACACACACACACACACACACACACACTTAAAAACATAAGAACACGTGCACACACACAAACGAGAGAGAGAGAGAGAGAGACCCCTCCCTCCCCACACACAACTTCCATGGCATTATAATAGAGACATGGGGCATTTTGGGTAAAAAAAGAAGGCAGGACAATTATTCCTGTAAGTGTAGTTAAACCTTTTAAATGGTGTTGTTTAACGTCAGCAATGCTAATGCTAATGCTGACCACAAGCACATCAGTGGTGTGGGTGGGAATGAGCGCAGACAGCCCCCAGATAGCCAAGGTCGCCTCCTGCTCACTGTGTCGGGGACTGAAGCCAGTTGACTCTGTGGCCCAGTTAGGACTGAGCAGAGAAACACTGTCCTATTGATCCAGGAGGGAACAGCTAGCCGGCTGCTACAACAATACCTACTCTGAGGATCTCGGACAGGAGCTCAGCACTAGGCTAAGAATAGCTGCTGTGGTCTTCAGGAGTCAATGTGTCTTTATTTTTACCTCCCATTTCCACCACGTGCATGCATGCACACTAACAAATACAAACATATACACATGCATGCACACATGCACCCTACATACAAACATATACACATGCATGTACACTAACAAATACAAACATATACACATGCATGCACACATGCACCCTAACAAATACAAACATGCACACTAACAAATACAAACATATACACATGCATGCACACTAACAAATACAAACATATACACATGCATGTACACTAACAAATACAAACATATACACATGCATGCACACATGCACCCTAACAAATACAAACATGCACCCTAACAAATACAAACATGCACACTAACAAATACAAACATGCACACTAACAAATACAAACATGCACACTAACAAATACAAACATGCACACTAACAAATACAAACATGCACACTAACAAATACAAACATATGCACATGCATGCACCCTAACAAACACAAACATGCACACTAACAAATACAAACATATACACATGCATGCACACTAACAAATACAAACACACACACTCTAACAAATAAAAACATATACACATGCATGCACACATGCACACATGCACACTAACATACAACCACACATATGCATGCACGCCCACATTCACACATGCACATTCACACACTTGCACGCACATGCACGCACCCCTGCAGGTGAGCGTGGACATCTTCAAAGGGTTTCCTGACGAGGACAGCATCGTGAACTACACCCTGAACCAGGCCTACCAGGACAACGTCTCGGTCTTCGCTAGTGAGTCTCATGACCTTTCACCCTCTAGTCTTGTCATCATTTTAATTTTGCTTCTCCATTTCAATGAGATGTTTGCTCTTAATGTCTGTGGACCAATAGCCACATAGGGCGGCCAAGTTGGTGGTACCACTGCATCATAAGTGACCTTCTAGGTTCTTCCTCCTTGATCTTACTTACTGTTTGAAGTATCGATCTGCATGCAGAGGCCAGAGCAGCTCTCTGGGGCGTGTCCAGACTAATTCAGTAGGGGAGGTGCTGTGTAGACAACTTATACGTGTATACACATACGTTATTTTCTTTAGTGTTTGTTCTCCAATTTTTGTTGGGGGGCATGTGCCACCCCAATTAATCAATTCAACTTTATTTATATAGTACCATTCAGGCAAGCAAATGCAATTCAAAGTGATTTTCAGAATAATGAAAAGACAAATCAAATGTAAAAACCCCAGGCCCTCCCCTGAACACACCCCTGCTCTGAGATAGCCATTAACCCCCCCCCCCACACACACACACCACACACACACACACACACACACCCCAGGTGTGATCTTCCAGACCGACCCAGACGGTTCGCTGCCCCCCCCACGTTCTCTACAAGATCCGCCAGAACTCCAGCTTCACAGAGAAGACCAACGAGATCCGACGTGCGTACTGGCGGCCCGGACCCAACACCGGCGGCAAGTTCTACTTCCTGTACGGCTTCGTCTGGATACAAGGGTGGGTGGCCACGGCCCTTAGATGTGCTATTTAGCTATGGTTAAATAAGATAAGATGGTACTTTATTAATCCCAGACTGGAAAATTCATATGTAGTCACAGAGGATTATGTGCCATCAAAAGAGACAGGAAAGCGACTTTTGAAACCTCTGTCTGCTAAATATTAAATGTCCAAAACAACTCGCAGTGTATTTTAGATGCATGTAATACAGAAGCAGGGGTTAGAAGGCATCTTGCTCAAGGATGCCTACAGGGAGACTGTGGACATTGGGGTTGGAACCAGAACCTTTTGGCTGAGAGTACAACACCCATCTTTTCTGTTCCTTCGCAAGGGTTTCTTCCCTCTGGGGTTTTTTTCTTCCTTTAGAGGGTTTAGGGTTAGTGGGTGCTGTATAATGTGGACCTGTGAAGCCCTGAAAGAGTGCAATGGGTGACTAACATAGCTGTTGTCTTGAGTCGTATGTGGTCAGACCCATGAAACATCGTGAAACCTGCGTGTGCTCGGCTGCTTAAAATAAACGGCATGTGGTTGGAAAGTGAGTCATTTTTTTTGTCGACTGGTAGTCGTTTTAGGGTGCTCTCTGCAGGTGCCTTCAGGCCGGGGGCCAATGAATCAAACACCAACAATAGCTTCAGTACGCTGAGAATAAATCCTTTATGGCGAAGCTAAAACAAACGCCTTCGTCGTTGTTTTAGCTTCGCCATAAAGGATTCACCATAAAGGACTTCTCTGTTAGTAAACCGCTTAGAGTCGTACTTCCTCAAGTTTCCAGCACCTGTGAAGAGAGTGATGCCGTTTGCAGAGACGGCACTTTCTTGTCCGTGAAAGGTCATCTTTTATTCAGGAGGGGAGGAGGGAGGGAGGAGGGGACAAATAAAATGGTGTCAATTTGCAGGACGACACATTCTACTTGACGGGACAGTGTGACTAGTTAGAGAGGAGGCATTCCCCAAGACGACAAAGTGATTTTTAAAAAGCATTTGTATTTTCTCACGCGTCTAGAGTTTAGGATGCTCTCTATCATCCCTCGTCTCGGGGTGATTGAGGGAGGGAGAAGAGAGATAAAACAATCTTTTGTTGCAGCGTTTTACTCCCTGGGCGTTGATGGCTTCTCTGATGGTAGAGGAGATGTTAGGCCTCTCTGTGGAGACGCTTGTTTTATCTTAGTGGTTTGAGAAGAAATGTGTTTGCTGCTGCACGCATTCACTGGCCATATCAGTATCACTGTCTGTCTCGCTCTCTCTGTCTCCTCTCTCTCTTCTTCTCTTTTCTTGTCTCCGTCTCCATCTCGGGTCTGTCTCTCTCTCTGTCTCTCTGTCTCTTGCCCTCTCTCCTTCTCTGTCTGTCTGTCCTCTCTCTCGGCGTCTCTTGCTCTCTCAGTTCTCTCTCTCTCTCTCGTCTCTCTCTCTCTCTCGGTTTCTCTTCTTCTCTCTCTCTCTCTCTCTCGGGTTTCTCTCTCTCTCTCGGTCCTCTCGGTCTCTCTCTCTCTCTCTCTCTCTCTCTTCTCACTCTCTCTCTCTCTCTCTATCTTAGACATGATGGATAGGGCCTGATGACCTTTGGTTATATTTTTCACTCTCCCTATCGATCATAAAAGGAACAGATTGTGAATGTCTTTCTTCTCTCTCTTCCCTGGCTCTATCTCCTCTCTCTCCTCCACCTCCATCCCTCGGTCTCAGGACATGATGGAGGGAGGAGCGATCATCAACACGTTTGTTGGGTCACGACGTGGTGGGGAGCCGGGGGGAGGTACTACGTCCAGATGTTTCCCCGTACCCCTGCTACACCCGTGGACGAGTAAGGACCTCTGTCCAGTACGCCTAATAAGACACCTTGGTCTATGTGTTCCTGTATCTATGACATGTATTATGACATGATGTTTACATTAAGGGGGGGGGGGGGGGGGGGTACTGCTGGAAATTGTTGACAGAGGGAGGGGTCGGAGTGGGAATTATTACAAATATTGCATATTGTTGGGTATAATGATGAATGTATATTTGGATCAATGATTTTAGTATTTATTGTATTTTGAACCTGTATTTGTATTCATTTTATTAGTGTTTGTGTCAACCTGCCCATGGGACTGCAGATGGAAATTAGCTAGTAGATAAATCTGGCACAATGCATCTCTTCTCTGTGTGCGAGATTCATGTCTTTGTATATGTTCCCTGAAAAATAAATTAGTTTTATAAGAGTAGAGTGAAGGTCTTGTTAGAAGCAGTGTGTGTCACTAATACTGTTGAGGTTGGCATGTCTGGACACCGACGTTTGTGTGTTTCGTTTGTGCGTGTCTTGTAGTTTTCTGTTTGTCATCGAGCACATGATGCCTCTATGCATGGTGATCTCCTGGTGTACTCCGTAGCCATGATGATCCAACACATCGTCGCTGAGAAGGAGCACCGCCTCAAAGTCAGATATAGGGCTTGTCTGTCTTTCCGTCTGCCCTCCTCAAAGAGGTCAGATACATGGCTCCCCTGTCTGTCTGTCTCGCTGTCTGCTGCTCAATCTGCCTGCCTGTCCGTCTATCCGTCTGTTTGTGTCGTTTCATCCTGTTGTCTGTCTGTCTGAAAGAGGTCAGACACACACAGGGTCACCTATCTGTCTGTCCGCCTATCGCATCATCACCTGTCATCCTAACTGTCTGACTGACACTAACATGACAGCTTCCTGTGTCCTGAGCCGGGTCCAAAATTAACACCTGTCAACATGCCAATGGCGGGTAGATTTGAACATTTGGCAGGTAAAAGAAACCAGGGTTTTCAACATGTTTGGAAGATGTAGTCTGTATTTTAAAATGTCTTAAGCCCTTACAGTTTGAAGATGATGAAGACGTAACGGTAGTTAAAAACAGTTTAAAATAGATGAAGATGTAACAGTAGTTTAAAAACTGTCATATATTTTATTTGATTGGAAGTTTGAGGATGTAAGCCAATTTTTTAAACGTCTTCATACCCTTACTGTTTGAAGGTGATGAAGACGTAAACCGTACTTTATAAAACGTATAGTTCCGGTCCTTGATTCTGATTGGCTGAAAACCGTTGTAAAATACTCACACACCTGTGATCGCATAAATTCGTTTTTAGTATTAATGCGCCTGTATGCATTTACTGTGTCGTTTGGCAACCATTTTGCTCTCTTGAGGAACAATATTGCTTGGTGGATGATATGTAAAATTATTGCATTTATGTTACTGTGTGTTTATTTTGTGAAATCTTACTAGGTGGTCTATAGTAACCATTTTAGTAACCGTTTTATAAAAGCAATAAGCTACCTTTCGCGGCTTGCCTAACAACGCCCCCTAGCTGTTCTAAAATCACTGTAAACTACGGCCTCTCGTGGCTTATTGCTAAATTAAAAAGTCTTCATATCTCCCTGAAGGTGATGAAGATGTAAACAGTCGTTTAAAAGTCTTCTTATCTCCCTGAAGGTTATGAAGATGTAACAGCAGTTTAAAAGACTTCATATCTCCCTGAAGGTGATGAAGATGTAAACAGTCGTTTAAAGTCTTCTTATCTCCCTGAAGGTTATGAAGATGTAACAGCAGTTTAAAAGACTTCATATCTCCCTGAAGGTGATGAAGATGTAAACAGTCGTTTAAAAGTCTTCTTATCTCCCTGAAGGTGATGAAGATGATGGGTCTGAACAACGCAGTACACTGGGTGGCATGGTTCATCACTGGTTTCGTCCAGCTGTCCATCTCCGTGACAGCCCTGACCGCCATCCTCAAGTACGGCCGTGTGCTCCTGCACAGCGACCCCTTCATCATCTGGCTCTTCCTCACCATCTACGCTGTGGCCACCATCATGTTCTGGTGAGCGCCAGACCCCGCCCCCCAGGGCGCCAAAGTGGCCGTGGTTAAGTCTTACTGGTGGTGAAATAGGGCCCTTTAAGTCCACTGCACTTAACGGCCCCTATTTCACCACCAGTAAGACTTAACCACGGCCACTTTGGCCCCTGGGCGGGTCTGGCGCTCACCAGAACATGATGGGGCCACAGCGGATGGTGAGGAAGAGCCAGATGATGAAGGGTCCTGTGCAGGAGCACACGCCGTACTTGAGGATGGCGGTCAGGCTGTCACGGAGATGGACAGCTGGACGAAACCAGTGATGAACCATGCCACCCAGTGTACTGCGTTGTTCAGACCCATCATCTTCATCACCTTCAGGAGATAAGAAGACTTTAAACGACTGTTTACATCTTCATCACCTTCAGGAGATATGAAGTCTTTTAAACTGCTGTTACATCTTCATAACCTTCAGGGAGATAAGAAGACTTTTAAACGACTGTTTACATCTTCATCACCTTCAGGGAGATATGAAGTCTTTTAAACTGCTGTTACATCTTCATAACCTTCAGGAGATAAGAAGACTTTTAAACGACTGTTTACATCTTCATCACCTTCAGGAGATATGAAGACGTTTTAATTTAGCAATAAGCCACGAGAGGCCGTAGTTTACAGTGATTTTAGAACAGCTAGGGGCGTTGTTAGGCAAGCCGCGAAAGGTAGCTTATTGCTTTTATAAAACGGTTACTAAAATGGTTACTATAGACCACCTAGTAAGATTTCACAAAATAAACACACAGTAACATAAAATGCAATAATTTTACATATCATCCACCAAGCAATATTGTTCCTCAAGAGAGCAAAATGGTTGCCAAACGACACAGTAAATGCATACAGGCCATTAATACTAAAAACGAATTCTTATGCGATCACAGGTTGTGTGAGTATTTTACAACGGTTTTCAGCCAATCAGAATCAAGGACCGAACTATACCGTTTTATAAAGTACGGTTTACGTCTTCATCACCTTCAAACAGTAAGGGTATGAAGACGTTTAAAAAATTGGCTTACATCCTCAAAACTTCCAATCAAATAAAATATATGACAGTTTTAAACTACTGTTACATCTTCATCTATTTTAAACTGTTTTTAACTACCGTTACGTCTTCATCATCTTCAAACTGTAAGGGCTTAAAGACATTTTAAAATACAGACTACATCTTCCAAACATGTTGAAAACCCTGGTTTCTTTTACCTGCCAAATGTTCAAATCTACCCGCCATTGGCATGTTGACAGGTGTTAATTTTGGACCCTCAGGACACAGGAAGCTGTCATGTTAGTGTCAGTCAGACAGTTAGGATGACAGGTGATGCTGATAGGCGGACAGACAAGATAGGTGACCCTGTGTGTGTCTGACCTCTTTCAGACAGACAGACAACAGGATGAAACGACACAAACAGACGGATAGACGGACAGGCAGGCAGATTGAGCAGCAGACAGCGAGACAGACAGACAGGGGAGCCATGTATCTGACCTCTTTGAGGAGGCAGACGAAAGACAGACAAGCCCTATATCTGACCTCTTTGAGGCGGTGCTCCTTCTCAGCGACGATGTGTTGGATCATCATGGCTACGGAGTACACCCAGGAGATCACCATGCATAGAGGCATCATGTGCTCGATGACAAACAGAAAACTACAAGACACGCACAAACGACAACACACAAACGTCGGTGTCCAGACATGCCAACCTCAACAGTATTAGTGACACACACTGCTTCTAACAAGACCTTCACTCTACTCTTATAAAACTAATTTATTTTTCAGGGAACATATACAAAGACATGAATCTCGCACACAGAGAAGAGATGCATTGTGCCAGATTTATCTACTAGCTAATTTCCATCTGCAGTCCCATGGGCAGGTTGACACAAACACTAATAAAATGAATACAAATACAGGTTCAAAATACAATAAATACTAAAATCATTGATCCAAATAGTACAGTTCATCTTATACCCAACAGAATTGCAATAATTGTAATAATTCCCACTCCACCCCTCCCTCTGTCAACAATTTCCAGCAGTACCCCCCCCCCCCCCCCCCCTTAATGTAAAGCATCATGTCATAATACATTCATAGATACAGGAACACATAGACCAAGGTGTTCTTATTAGGCGTACTGGACAGAGGTCCTTACTCGTCCACGGTTAGCAGGGTACGGGAACATCTGGACGTAGTTCCCCGGCTCCACCACGTCGTGACCCACAAACGTGTTGATGATCGCTCTCTCCATCATGTCTGAGAACCGAGGGGATGGAGGTGGAGGAGAGAGAGAGATAGAGGCCAGGGAAGAGAGAAGAAAAACATTCACAATCTGATCCTTTTATGATCGATAGGGAGAGGTGAAAAAAATAACCAAAGGTCATCTGGGCCCTATCCATCATGCTAAGATAGAGAGGAGAGAGAGAGGAGAGAGAGAGAGAGAGAGAGAGAGAGAGGACCGAGAGACCGAGAGAGAGAGAGAAACCGTGAGAGGAGAGAGAGAGAGAGAGAGAAACCGAGAGAGAGGAGAGAGAGAGAGAGAGAGAGAAGAGAGAGACTGAGAGAGCAAGAGACGCGAGAGAGAGACAGACAGACAGAGAGAGAGAGAGGGCAAGAGACAGAGAGACAGAGGAAGAGACAGACCGAGATGGGAGACGGAGAGACAAGAAAAGAGAAGAAGAGAGAGAGACAGGAGAGAGCGGACAGACAGTGATACTGATATGGCCAGTGAATGCGTGAAGCCAGCATACACATTTCTTCTCCAAACCACTAAGATAAAACAAGCGGTCTCCACAGAGAGCCTAACATCTCCATACACTCAGAGAGAGCCATCAACGCCCCAGGGAGTAAAACTGCTGCAACAAAATATGTTTTTATCTCTCTTCTCCCTCCTCAATCACCCGAGACGAGGGGATGATAGAGAGCATCCTAAACTCTAGACGCTGGAGAAAAGTACAAATGCTTTTTAAAAATCACTTTGTCGTCTGGGGAATGCCTCCCTCTAACTAGTCACACTGTCCCCGTCAAGTAGAATGGGTCGTCCTGCAAATTGACAACCATTTTATTTGTCCCCCTCCTCCCTCCTCCCTTCCCCTCCTGAATAAAAGGATGACTTTCACGACAAGAAAGTGCCGTCTCTGCAACGGCATCACTCTCTTCAGCAGGTGCTGGAAACTTGAGGAAGTACGACTCTAAGCGGTTTACTAACAGAGAAGTCCTTTATGGTGAATCCTTTATGGCGAAGCTAAAACAACGACGAAGGCGTTGTTTTAGCTTCGCCATAAAGGATTTATTCTCAGCGGTACTGAAGCTATTGTTGGTGTTTGATTCATTGCCCCGGGCCTGAAGGCACCTGCAAGAGCACCTAAAACGACTACCAGTCGACAAAAAAAATGACGTCACTTTCAACCACATGCCGTTATTTTAGCAGCCGAGGCACACGCAGGTTTCACGATGTTTCATGGGTCTGACCACATACGACTCAAGACAACAGCTATGTTAGTCACCATTGCACTCTTTCAGGGCTTCACAGGTCCACATTATACAGCACCCACTAACCCTAAACCCTCTAAAGGAAGAAAAAACCCCAGAGGGAAGAAACCTTGCGAAGGAACAGAAAAGATGGGGTGTTTGTACTCTCACCAAAAGGGTTCTGGTTCCAACCCCAATGTCCACAGTCTCCCTGTAGGCATCCTTGAGCAAGATGCCTTCTAACCCCCTGCTTCTGTATTACATGCATCTAAAATACACTGCGAGTTTGTTTGGACATTTAATATTTAGCAGACAGAGGTTTCAAAAGTCGCTTTCCTGTCTCTTTTGATGGCACATAATCCTCTGTGACTACATATGAATTTCCAGTCTGGGATTTAATAAAGTACCATCTTATCTTATTTAACCATAGCTAAATAGCACATCTAAGGGCCGTGGCCCACCCACCTTGTATCCAGACGAAGCCGTACAGGAAGTAGAACTTGCCGCCCGTGTTGGGGTCCCGGCCGCCAGTACGCACGTCGGATCTCGTTGGTCTTCTCTGTGAAGCTGGAGTTCTGGCGGATCTTGTAGAGAACGTGGGGGGGGCAGCGAACCGTCTGGGTCGGTCTGGAAGATCACACCTGGGGGTGTGTGGTGTGTGTGTGTGTGGTGTGTTGTGGTGGGGGGGGGGTTAATGGCTATCTCAGAGCAGGGGTGTGTTCAGGGGAGGGGCCTGGGGTTTTTACATTTGATTTGTCTTTCATTATCTGAAAATCACTTTGAATTGCATTTGCTTGCCTGAATGGTACTATATAAATAAAGTTGAATGATTAATTGGGGTGGCACATGCCCCCCAACAAAAATTGGAGAACAAACACTAAATGAAAATAACGTATGTGTATACACGTATAAGTTGTCTACACAGCACCTCCCCTACTGAATTAGTCTGGACACGCCCCAGAGAGCTGCTCTGGCCTCTGCATGCAGATCGATACTTCAAACAGTAAGTAAGATCAAGGAGGAAGAACCTAGAAGGTCACTTATGATGCAGTGGTACCACCAACTTGGCCGCCCTATGTGGCTATTGGTCACAGACATTAAGAGCAAACATCTCATGAAAATGGAGAAGCAAAATTAAAATGATGACAAGACTAGAGGGTGAAAGGTCATAGACTCACCTAAGCGAAGACCGAGACGTTGTCCTGGTAGGCCTGGTTCAGGGTGTAGTTCACGATGCTGTCCTCGTCATGAAACCCTTTGAAGATTCCACGCTCACCTGCAGGGGTGCGTGCATGTGCGGTGCAAGTGTGTGAATGTGCATGTGTGAATGTGGGCGTGCATGCATATGTGTGGGTGTATGGTTAGTGTGCATGTGTGCATGTTGCATGCATGTGTATATGTTTTTATTTGTTAGAGTGTGTGGTGTTTGTATTTGTTAGTGTGCATGCATGTGTATATGTTTGTATTTGTTAGTGTGCATGTTTGTGTTTGTTAGGGTGCATGCATGT
Source organism: Merluccius polli (assembly GCA_030340625.1). NCBI lineage: Eukaryota > Metazoa > Chordata > Actinopteri > Gadiformes > Merlucciidae > Merluccius > Merluccius polli. The sequence continues at coordinate 48,920 of JAOPHQ010000661.1, forward strand.
GCTATGTTTGTATTTGTTAGTGTGCATGGTTGGTATTTGTTAGTGTGCATGTTTGTATTTGTTAGTGTGCATGTTTGGTATTTGTTAGTGTGCATGTTTGTATTTGTTAGTGTGCATGTTTGGATTTGTTTAGGGGTGCATGTTTGTATTTTGTGAGGGTGCATGTGTGCATGCATGTGTATATGTTTGTATTTGTTAGTGTACAGCATGTGTATATGTTTGTATTTGTTAGTGTGCATGCAATGTGTATATGTTTGTATTTGTTAGTGTCATGTTTGTATTTGTTAGGGTGCATGGTGTGCATGCATTGTGTATATGTTGTATTTGTTAGTGTACTTGCATGTGTATAGTGTTTGTATGTAGGGTGCGTGTGTGCATGCATGTGTATATTTTGGTATTTGTTAGTGTGCATGCATGCACGTGTGGAAATGGGAGGTAAAAATAAAGACACAGTTGACTCCTGAAGACCACAGCAGCTATTCTTAGCCTAGTGCTGAGCTCCTGTCCCGAGATCCTGCAGAGGTAGGTATGTTGTAGCAGCCGGCTAGCTGTTCCAGTCCTGAGCAATAGGACAGTGTTTCTCTGCTCAGTCCTAACTGGGCCACAGAGTCAACTGGCTTCAGTCCCGACACAGTGAGCCAGGAGGCGACCTTGGCTATCTGGGGGCGTCTGCGCTCATTCCCACCCACACCACGATGTGCTTGTGGTCATCATTAGCATTAGCATTGCTGACGTTAAACAACACCATTTAAAAGGTTAACTACACTTACAGGAATAATTGTCCTGCCTTCTTTTTTACCCAAAATTGCCCCATGTCTCTATATAATGCCATGAAGTTGTGTGTGGGGAGGGAGGGGTCTCTCTCTCTCTCTCTCTCGTTTGTGTGTGTGCACGTGTTCTTATGTTTTTAAGTGTGTGTGTGTGTTGTGTGTGTGTGTGTGTTTGTGGGTTTATATTTTGTGTGTGTGTCCTAGTGAGAGGATGAGTGTTTGTGTGTGTTTGTGTGTTTGCGTGCGTGTGTGTGTGTGTGCTAAAGTGAGAGTAATGTGTGTGTGTGTGGTTTTGTATTGTGTGAGGGAGTGCTTTACGTATATCCTACGTGTAGTGTGTATCGTTTTATGCAGTGGCGTAACTATCGACGGTGGGGGGGGGGGGCCCATGAAGAAGAAAGGAAGTGTCCCTAGCGTGTGTGTGTGGTGTGTGTGAGGCGGTTGGGAGAAGCTCTTCCTGTATGGAGGTCGGTGCAGACATGGCGTCTGGCCTCCAGTTCCACCACACGGCCTTGCTATTGTTCTGTCCCTCACTCCCTCGTCCTGTCTTGTCTCCTGACACAACCAGGCCCCCACCCCAACACCTCCACCTCTCCACCATCTACCCTCCAGCTGCACCCCTCTCCCTCTCCCTCTCTCTCTCCCTCTCTCTCGCTCTCTCTCTCCATCTCGCTCCCTCTCTCTCCCTCTCTCTCTCTCTCCAAACCAAGTGTACTTGACTGGACAGGGAGGGACTGACCTTGGACATGAAGCGCGTCCAGCCGCAGGCTGCGTTGTCTATGTGTCCAGCTGCTCCAGGAGGGTGGAGGTTGTTGGGGAGGGTGTAGTTCCCCTCAAGCAGACCCTGACCAGCTCACTGTCTGTGGAGTTCAGCACCTCTGGGTTCCCCTGCAGTTCCTGGGACAGCTGGGGAGAGACGAGAGGTGGTGAAGGGTGGTGGGGGTTGGTGTTGGTTGTGGGGTGAAGGTAGCCAAGTAACTAACTCACTAAAATCTTTCATCTCTAAAAGCTTGGAGACATAATTGTATACATTCATTTACATTTTATTTTGTATTCTTTTTTTTTCGTTAAAGCAGGCATTTATTCACCAAGGCTTGGTTTAACCAAAATAAACTAAAGTGAAAAAGTGAATATAATGAATGCAAACAAATAAAAAATACAATGAATAAATGAATGAATGAAGGGAATTAGAATTAAAGAATAAAATACTAAAAAAGTGAATAATAAATACTCGATGGCAGGCTAAGTTAAAAGTATATGTAGGAAAGTAAATATTACTAGTTGAATTACAGTGTTTCCAGTACCATTAACAACCAATAGGATGCCTGGAGGAGTTACTAGGTGGGAGGAGTTACTGGGTGGAGGGTTACTGGTGGGAGGAGTTACCTTCTGTTTTGTTCTGCTCCATGAATTTGTACAGCACTTTGGTCAACACTGGTTGTTTTTAAATGTGCACTATAAATAAACTATGAATAAATTGTACTTGATTTGGTGGGAGGAGTTACCTGTTGGAGCCAGGCCAGGTGGTCGTGCAGACGTCCGTCCTCTAGGAAGGTCCTGAGCTGGGCTGAGATGTTGAGCCAGACCCGAGCGTAGTGCGTCACATTCCCCACGAACGCAAATGTCTCGTTGGCCTGCCGTGGGTTACAGACAAACAGAGGATCTATGTCTCCATTTGGTGTACAGGTGATGAAACGGTTACTGTGCATAAGATAAGGTCTTCATAGTTGTTGTCGAGTTGAATAAACAGTACAGCTTAAATGTACTGTAGGTTTAGCAAGGTGTATATGCTCCAAATGCTTATCCTGAACCTTGTTATAAGCTAATATGCCAAGAGCCCTGCCGGAGCGCCCGCAGCGCTGCTCGTACTTGCCTTCTGAATGACTTTATCCACCTGGGAACCGATGGGGGAATAGAGGATCTTGGGATTTGTAGTCATCAAATGCACCAGTAAGCCCAGATTCCTCTGTTCCTTGCTGGTGAAGCCAAGAGAACTCATGTTCCCCTGCTTCAACGCCTCAGGCTCGATGATCCTGGGGGAGAGAGAAGGAGCAGATGTTAATAGTCCATCTGGCTCCACTTCGCTCACTCGTCTTTATGGTGCCTCATTAAAGCAGAAAGTGGAGATCACCCCCCAGGAGGAAACTCCAGGTCCTGAAACTCCACCACAGTATACCAAATCAACCCTGTTGCTAATGAGCACAATCTAGACGCGCAACCAATCAGTCAATATGACCAGTTGAGTTAAGTTGGAGCAAAAACACAGTATGGCTTACTTCCTGAACCTGGAGTTTTCCACAACAGGTCATCTTTCACTGCACCTTGCCCAGAAAAACGATCCTGTGTCCTCTGAGATGTGTCTCAGCAGAGCTGTACATAAACTGCTTGTGTGTAGGTTTGTTTGTGCGCTTCATGCAGTCTTTTGGTGGTTGTTTGTTATTTCGTGGCAATGCCGCTAACTCTTGTGGGTCAGTTCCAGTAGTGTGAGCTTAACAGCATTTAAAAAGCTTGTTAGTGCTCTACAGAGGTAAGGGGTATCAGAGTAGGTGCATGATTGATACTTTGACCTTGGCCTGCTGTTTCTGACTCATTTGATGAAAGAAAAATAGAAAACTAGGGCCAGGATAGCGTAGTGGCTCGGGTGTTTGACTTTCATACAAAAAGGTACTGGGCTCAATGTCCACAGTCCCACAGTCTACCTGTAGGCCTTCTAGAGCAGGATTCTAGACCTGCTCTTTAATGACATGCATCTAAACTTACTGTAAGTGGCTTTGGCTAATCTGCTAAATAGTCAAGGGCAAACAAACATTAAATGACATTTAGTCATGTAGCAGACGCCTTAATCAAAAAGCAACTTACAAGTGAGGCTGAGAACAATAAAAGAATGCAATAAAGATTGGAGTAGTAGTAAAAAGGTTTCAAAACTGTATTCTTAGTTTAGTTACAAAAATGAGTTAGTTACAAAAATATAACTGGATTGAGTGCTGAGTAGCCATTGAGTCAGAAATGATAGATTATAGATTCCACGCTAATGTTTACATTTTACAACCATCCCGTTCCTTACCGGTTGTTTCCACACAGGATGGGCTGCAGCCCCGCCCACAGCTGCACGAAGGCCGAGAACTGGGACCTGGGGTTTTCCTGCTCCTCCTTCCCATCTTCTCCTCCCTTGCCGTCCCCTTCCTTGCCCTCTCCCTCCGCCTCTCCTCCATCGGGCGTTTCGGTGGCATTGGGACCAGGCCCACCCCCCCAGGCGGTGGAGTTAGGCGGCCAGGCGGTGAGGTTGGAGGCGGGGCCTGCCGCGGCGGCATGGCCTGAGGGAGGGGTGCGGCCAGCGCAGGCTCCCTTAGGGAGGAGGCGGGCGAGGCCAGAGAGGAGGTCCACGTCTCTGAGGAGCTGCTCCACGTGCGCCAGGTCCTTCAGGAGGGGAGGCCAGCCGAGGGCGGGGGAGCGGGGAAGAAGAGTTGAACAGGTGGAGCTGGGAGGAGGAGGTACAGGAGGATCACATGAATTGAACTGAATTTTATTTGATAGGGATGATGCAATTTAACAGTTTCAATTAGGGTTGAACGATATGGTCAAAAAAATCATATTGTGATTGTTTTGACAGATATTGTGATTGCGATATGATTCACTATTAGTGGGAATGATCATTTCTGCATCGCAATTTTCATTTTCATTGAAAATTAAAAATGTTCTTGCATCTGGAGGAAAAATGTGTAGGCCAGGGCATCTCTGCAGCACTACAGTACTTCATTTATAATGGTGTTATATATTTACATTTACACATTCTACCCTTATCGCAGCTCCTTGGATATTGCACTTGGCCAATATTTTGATTAATTGTTCAGCCCACTGATACTCTCTGCACAGAGAGTTTATAGCTATTGCTAATTTTCAACTCCTGTCCCTAGATGGGCTTTTATATGTGCAGTGTAATTAAAATATACATCATAAACATCATACATAAAACCACAATACACTACAGACATGGAAATACAATAAAATACACATACCACAAGACACCAACACACATACACCTATACAGTATATATATATACAGTATATATATACAGTATATATATATATATATATATATATATATATATATATATATATATATATAAAATACAATACAGCTCTAGTTTGCTTTTAGCAGCACTAAACCTTTGTTGTAAAATGTTTTATATCTGGAATGAATTAACTTAATGTTACTATGCTATGGACATACATGTCCCTGGACTCATACAACATCACTGGATTACAAAAAAAGTACACTTATTCATGACTAGGATACTAGAATATCAATCTAGAGCTCAGTGCATAGTTAAATAAGACAACAAGTATTGGAAGAATTAAATATCAATATTATTAATTTAGTGAGAATTGATGTAACAACTGAAAATCAAATTACAATGTTCACACACACACACACACACACACACACACACACACACACACCTTATCAATCACACTCTGAGTCTTCAGCTGCTCCCTCAGAGTCTGGCTCAGTGCTCCAAACCGCTCTTTCCTCTGCCCTGCCCCCCCGGCGCAGAGCACACCGCGATAGGCTGCCAGCAGCGACCGCTTCTTCTCGGGGACCAATAGGAGCCTGGCTAGCTCACTGCTCCCCGCCTCCTCCTCCATCCCCGCAGGTCAGGACTTCAAGTATGGCTCCGGTGAGAATTACACCCTGGGAAAGATTTGAGTTGTTAAAGGTGCTCTAGGTTAGATTTAAGTTGCTAAGAGAGAGAGCAGAAAAGAGTAGAAGAGAGCAAGATTTTGAAACAACCAAAAGAAAAACTACTATGAGATTTAAACAAAATCTCATAGTAACATAGTAGGACTGCTGGATCAGTAGTTCTGCTATAACATAGTAGGACTGCTGGATCAGAAGTTCTGCTATAACATAGTAGGACTGCTGGGTCAGTAGTTCTGCTATAACATAGTAGGACCGCTGGATCTGTAGTTCTGCTATAACATAGTAGGACTGCTGGATCAGAAGTTCTGCTATAACATAGTAGGACTGCTGGATCAGTAGTTCTGCTATAACATAGTAGGACTGCTGGATCAGAAGTTCTGCTATAACATAGTAGGACCGCTGGATCTGTAGTTCTGCTATAACATAGTAGGACCGCTGGATCTGTAGTTCTGCTATAACATAGTAGGACTGATGGATCAGTAGTTCTGCTATAACATAGTAGGACTGCTGGATCAGAAGTTCTGCTATAACATAGTAGGACCGCTGGATCTGTAGTTCTGCTATAACATAGTAGGACTGCTGGATCTGTAGTTCTGCTATAACATAGTAGGACTGCTGGATCAGAAGTTCTGCTATAACATAGTAGGACTGCTGGATCAGTAGTTCTGCTATAACATAGTAGGACTGCTGGGTCAGTAGTTCTGCTATAACATAGTAGGACTGCTGGGTCAGTAGTTCTGCTATAACATAGTAGGACTGCTGGATCAGTAGTTCTGCTATAACATAGTAGGACTGCTGGATCAGTAGTTCTGCTATAACATAGTAGTCCCAGACTATCCTGCCCGTACCTCCACCTGCTGGAGCTCCTGGGGGGCATAGCGCTGGACCTCCCCGCTGGCCAGGCCCAGCGTCTGGGACAGCAGCCTGACCAGAGCCTGCCGATCCCGGGCCTCGCCGGAGGGGTCCCTGAGGGCCTTGTGGAGCAGGCCCCCGTCGAGACCCCGCAGACCTCCCAGCAACCTTTGCTGTGGCAGAGAAAGAGGTAGAGAGAGAAAGAGGTAGTGAGTGAGGGTGGTAGAGAGAGAGAGAGAGAGAGAGAGAGAGAGAGAGAGAGAGAGAGAGAGACAGAGAGAGACAGAGAGAGAGAGACAGAGACAGAGACAGAGAGACAGAGACAGAGAGAGAGAGACAGAGATCACAATTTGACTCTGAAAATAACCGTTAGTTGCAGCCCTAGTGTGTATAGAGTACCTCCAGGTGTAGGACCCCCTCCCCCGGCTTGTGTCCACTGTGTTTGGAGCCCTGGGTCTGGGTCTCAGCCTGGGTCTGGGTGTCATCCTGGGTCTGGGTCTGGGTCTCATCCTGGGTCTGGGTCTGGGTCTCATCCTGGGTCTGGGTCTGGGTCTCTTCCTGGGTCTGATCATGGGTCTGGGTGTGAGTGTCTTTGGGATACGAGCCAAAGACAAGGCTGTAGACCTGCCAAGTGCAGAGGGATAGAGATATAGTGAGCTGGGCTGCTTGTGCATTTTTTTCCCCACACACACAATCTCTCTCTTATACTTGTGCGTGTGTGTGAATGTATATTATATGTGGCCTACAGCCAAGTAATAATAAAGTACTAACGCTGAATTAGCTTAAAGATCCATTATCCTAATTACAAATTTTAAATGTGTGTGTGTGTGTGTGTGTGTGTGTGTGTGTGTGTGTGTGTGTGTGTGTGTGTGTGTGTGTGTGTGTGTGTGTGTGTGTGTAACCCTGAGCTCCTTGCCAGCACCAACACCTATATAGCCATGTGGATAAGAAAGGGCTTCCATTTGAGCTAATTTCAACATCATGGACTACAGTAGTGAGATGGACTAGAGAAGGGTGTTGGACTACAGTAGGTTTTTCTTTGGACTATAGTAAGGTGCATGTCCTTGCGTTGGGGTGAAGGAAGAAAGAGAGCGAGAGAAAGAGAGAGAGAGAGCGAGAGCAAGAGAGAGATCGAGAGCAAGAGAGAGAGAGCGATGTATTGATTTCAATTTATTTCTCTGTTCTGTCTCAGCTGCTGTGGACCCCAAATGTACTATCAATAAATTACATCTTATCTTGGAGAGAGAGACTGTGAGTTGAGGTGGCGGCAGAGAGTGAGTGATGGTGAGGGGAGTGAATTAGGAGTGAGTGTTGAGGCGGTACGGCACGCGTGTCAGCTGACCTCCGGGAGGCTGATGGGCGTGGTCAGCAGCAGATGGGCAGCGGCCTCTGGCAGAGAGAGGTTCTTCACCAGGAACCTCTGGAAAACCGACTGGTTCCGCAACACACTGGCCAGGGTGAAGCCTGCACACACACACACACACACACTTTATAATACACAATATAAGCATGAAGTATGGTCATTGTTAAACTTATATATTGAAACTCTTCTCTCTCATCCATCCGTTTGTCACTCTCTCCCTCCCTCTCTCCCTCTCTCCCTCCCTCCTTCCCAATTATAGAACCTGCGTTCCAGCTTTCGCCTCCACTTTATACACGTCGCCGCTGTCCACATCGATATTAATGTAATGCATTTAACATAGCGTGCGAGTTAAGGAGTTGGACTCGGATGCGGATTCTCAGAGACGGGCGTAAAAATAAAATAAAATAATCGAACTAAACCAAATCACAGGAGAGACGGAGCCAGGCGGACCGGTTGCTAGGGGCAACAGGCATAAGACCCGAGCAGCCGCAGTGGAACAGAAGATGCCGTCTTAAAGCAGAGCCGAACCCCAACACCACATGTACATTGGTTTGCATTAGACGACTCCCTCTGTAGGTTAAACACATGCTATAGTATGCATATTAACCTCTGACTGGCTGATAGTTACCCGGTCACCTGCTGAAGTATTGATGCGACACACCTGTCCTCCGCTTATTGAAACTGAATTGAGGGCGTGTTTACAGAGGAGCCGGACACCCTGCGGCCCCAGAATGAAAAATAAAACTGGAAGCGTTTTTTTCCAGGCGGGGAGGGTTTGGCTCTAAGGATTGAAGTGAAACACACAACAGGAGGGAGGGGCTAAGATGTAACAGTGGCGACAACACCAGATGTGGTTGTGGTCCACGTTGACATGCTGTAACCATGGCAGACTGTCCTCCAACTCATACGCTCACTGTTGTCGTTTTGCATGCACCCGAATTTACGACTCATTGTTACGTTTAGCGTAACCTCCGGCCCTAAAAGGCTGACTCCACTTTTCGTTGTACGACCGTTAATATGTCACTTTATTAAGTTTTAAAAACATTTCAGGCGAGAAAGTAACAACGTAGATCCCAAATACGTAGTCAATTTGTCCAAATATAGCCTATTTTAAAATTTCCTTCCGACGTTGCTATACAACTGTCATGCTAGCAACGGTACGAAGTAAACTCATTTCCGGCTGTTTACAAAATAAAAGCTTAGAGACAGTGACAATGCTTTTGTTTTGAAGACAGGATATGAAAACCTACTTCTAGCTAACTTTACCCTAACCCTAACCCTAAACCTAACCCCTAACTCTAACCCTAACCCCTAACCCTAACCCTAACCCCTAACTCTAACCCTAACCCCTAACCCTAACCCTAACCCCTAACTCTAACCCTAACCCCTAACCCTAACCCTAACCCCTAACTCTAACCCTAACCCTAAACCTAACCCTTAATATCACCCACAATGGTCATCGGCGATAAATATCTATTTCCCCTTGTCACGGACAGGGGGCGCTGGGGGCACTCTTTGAAAAAAACGCTCCAGTGGGTCGTATTCTAGTGCATGAACAAACGACAACAGTGAGCGTATGAGTTGGAGGACTTGTTGAACCATGGTGATAGCTCACCTTGGGTGTGGTTATGGTCCACGTTGTCATGCTGTAACCATGGTGATGGCTCACCTTGGGTGTGGTTGTGGTCCGGGTCTGGGGGGGAGGTCCTCAGGCTGTCCAGGTGTTGCTGCAGGGCCTCCATCTCCTGGCCCAGACCCGGTCGCTGGGAGCTGAACAGCTGGTTCTGCTCCACCACCTCGTTGATACGCTCCAACAGCTGGGTCACTCTGCAACCAGATGTTCAGCCGCTTACTAACGCCCACTTACAGTACTAACTCACCTACTTAATATCTCACTCACTTTCTCTATCTTACCAACTCTCCCTCACCCAACTAGTAACCCCTCACTCACTCACTCACCTCCCCTTATTCACTCACTCACCTCACCCACCTCATCTAACAAACTCACGTTGAGTTGTTGTACTGCAGGTACACTAACTCATTAACTAACTAACTGACAAACTAACTCACTAACTAACTAACCAACCCGTGGTGTTAACTCACGTTGAGTTGTTGTACTGCAGGAAGCCGAACGCGTCCCTCTGTCCGTCGGGACACAGGGACTGCATGATGGGGATGATCCCAGCGGAGGTGAGGGGCGCCGCACTGTAGAAGGCTGGCCAGGGTCACGGGATGGGGTTAAAGGTTAAAGGTCAAGAAGAAGAGAGGGTATTGGAAAAAAAGTACATTCAACGGACACAGAAGTAGAAAAGTGTCAGGGATGGTTGGAGGAGCTGGAAAGGATGGTGACCATTTTAATAGTCAATGGTGAAGTAGAAGTTGTCATCAAGGAAGAGAAATAAGCAACAAAAATGGCTGTCTATTTATGAACAGAGAGATGCGATGTACAGCTCACAAAAGAGAAAACAGGCATCATTAGCCATTGATTTTAGTAACCCCGTCTCTCTCTCACACACACACACACACACACACACACACACACACACACACAGTTAACCAATGGATGGATGAAAAGGATGACACATTTTAAAAGGGGAGTTGGAAGAGAGCAACTATTAAACAACTATTAAATAGAAAGAGAGCGAGATCGAGAGCGAGAGAGAGAGACAGCAAGAGAGAGAGAGAGAGAGAGAGACAGCGAGAGAGAGAGAGAGAGAGAGAGAGAGACAGCGAGAGTGAGAGCAGGCGGGTAAATCAGCTTATAGTCAGAGCGGATGGCCAGATGTCAGTGATAACGACATGCTTTCATCTTTCTGTTGCGCAAAATGGCCTCGCATTTTCCTCAGCTGTCAATAAATGGAAGGTAAACAGTTGAGCAGTTCTGGCTCCTTAACGACCACATTTCCCATGGTAACCACGTCTCTTTCAGAGGCCTATCGAACACCCAGAGTGCACCTGGGTTTGGCTATGGTTTGTCGACATTGGCTTTATCCATCCAGTGAATGGAAAGGAAGAGTATTCTCTCTTATACTTCTGGCATATTAGAATAGAGGTGGCTTTCTAAATGGGTGAGATACAGATACTGAGAAGTACTTGAAGTTGTTAGGTACGCGAGGGCATGTGGTTGTGGTAAAGGATGTGCCTTTGCACGACATGCGTGTGTGCGTGTGAACATGTGTTTTATAAACAATGCACGAGAAGCATGGTGAACATTCAGCTAGCTAACTCTATCCACCTTAAATCGACTCCATCACAACTAGACCAGACTTTCATTTATTTATTCCTACAACAAACCGCAGCTTTACTTTTCAGTTTAGTCATCACCTGTGTGGATAGCCTCTCTCTACTCAGACAATAAAAAAATATCTGATTTTCCACCAAATAGTTAGGATAAAATAAACTGCCATCCTGTCCCTTAAACAGATTTTATGCTGAAACTGGATCTACGAGTGAAGTGCTGACTCCGTAGCCGTCTGTCATATCCTGAGAGTCTCTAATAGTCACAGTAAGACAGTGGCTCTCCATGAAGTGGCCCGCAGGTTCGTCATTCCCGCTCTTCTACTATCTTTACTTTCCTGACTTTACAGTCTCTATAATATTATATATATATATATATATATATATATATATATATATATATATATATATATATATACACACACACACACTTTTTTTATTATTGTTACGGGCTTCATGCCCTGCAGAGAGACTGCAAAGTCAGGAAAGTAAAGATAGAAGAGAGGGAATAACATGTAGCTTAGGACTGCAGGTGCTGCGGGCTGCTACAAGGCTACATGGAGAGCCACTGTCTTATTGTGAATATATATATATATATATATAATAAGACAGTGGCTATTCTCTGGCCCTACGTTCATGGTGCTCCTGGCTTCAAATGATTCCTCTAAATGTGGGGACCTTTTACTTTCATACTTGTCTTGGCAGCCAACCAATACCTGCACTACGTTGCTCAAATGTCACTTCATCTCATTCTACCTAAATACATTCTCCCTGTCTGCTGGCGCATTGGGTGTTGCTGGAGGCAAAGAGACAGCCTTATGGGTAATGGAGTCTCTAAAGTAATCACAAGTGTCTTGTCTTGTCTTGTTAAATGTTGTGTTCCTGTCGAATTTCCTTATCACCTGCTTCCCAGAGCACCCTGCAAGCAGAACCATAGACATAATATACGTAGACGCCTCATAGACTGATGGAGGTGACGTATCAGCGCGGCCGCCATCTTGTATGGGTCCCCAATGCGCCCCCAGTGCATTCATTTCTATGGAGGAAGGTGTATCCCCAACTACAATAATAAGCATAACTCCCTGAATTTTTACCGGATTTTCACACGGTTTGGTTTGTTACAAACGGCAGAGATTTATTTATGATACAGGACGAATTAATATATATATATTTTTCTTTTTTAAATAATAAGAATTATTGTTCAATCTTACTTGTGAAAGGTAATCCCACGTGATCTGGTGTCAATACTGCGCCGTAAGCTGCGCAAAATACTGGCATAGCTTGCCAGCGACGCTGGGTTACGTTCCAGCACGTCATGAGGCGTCTACGTATATTATGTCTATGAGCAGAACGCCCAGTCGCTCACCATGTGACCGTCACCTGACCGCTCTGGCTGGCCAATAAGCTGAGGGGATTTAGCTGGTTTGGTGTTAAACCAGGTATGTAGTCTGCAGTGGTCAGAAGAGCATGGTTTGGGTTGAAATAGGATGTATGTCGATTTATTTTAAAAAATACGGGAATGATGAATGAATGGCATTGTGATCGGTCAGAAACATTGGGTAAGGGATTTAGATTGAAAAAGATGAAAAGACAGATAAAAAAGACACACAAACCCAGAGATACACATGCACTACACGGGATAGGAGCGCACACAAATAATCAATAACAAAAATTATTAATAATTTAACAAGCTTCCGCCCATACAGAAATCATACCTATATATATATGTTCATGATTCATTGTTATAAACACAAATGTATTATTCCTACTACACTAATATGCAAATCCAACTCCCTAATAACTATTACCAATTGTCTACGTTGTGCTGCCCTATACAGGTGTGTGCACGTGTATACACCGTTTACTCTTGAAAGATGAGAGAAAAGGTGAAGATTAACTTGTTTGTAAACCAACAACTCCCAGTATTCATGTCTCAAGTGCCTTCCTCTCCACCAATGACTGTTTAGGATCATTCTGGCTCTTTGTAGCTCAGAAAGTGGTATGCTACATATAGCTACTTAGCATTAGCATGTTTTTTTGTCCTGCCAGAAAAAAACGAGAGAAGCCCAATGGCCAGTATGTATCCTTCAACACTGTGGGAGAGAGGAACACACACACACACACACACACACACACACACACATACACACACACACCTGAAAATGTAATCAACACAGCCCCACTGAAGTAAGCCAATAATTACATTTTGGTAAATACGTTAGTCAGCCGGAGTGTCAGAGGGAAGGCAAGGACAAAAAACGAAAGTAACTTCACAAACTTACACACTGGTGTATCGGAGATACAGAGAAACATGCATCATGCACAGACCAAGGGAGACCAAGAGGGCGACATGAGAAGAACATCAGCAAGAAGAAAGAACAAGAGTTTGGGAGAAAACAAATTCACAGAAAAAAAAGATTAAAAATAAATTGGATGCTATTCAACGCTACAATGAAAGAACATAAACATAAACACACAAATCAACAGAAACATCAACGGAGGACTGCACTAGACATGAATAAAATGGCAACCAAGGACACACTAAAAAGGGACGCTAGGCCAGACCACACTGAAAAGCTGAAAAAAAAATTACAAATAAAACGTGTGGCTCGTGGATTAGCAAAGCCGCGTATCCGCGTACCGTAGCAGCCGAGCTAGAGGAGCTGATATCTCCAACCGTCGGCAGCCTATCTAAGCCGGCGTGACTCAGCTGGAACGCAGTGGCGTTGGGTTTAGCATATTTAAACTGAAAACAAGCAGACGCCAGGGCTCCACTGAAAATGCCTCATTGCGTCGCTCCAACTTGCATTTAAACTTCAACTTGAATTTAATTCAATTTCACAACGTCAGAAAACAATCAGCCATGTATGAGTAGAAGTGGTGGTGAGTTGACGCTATAGCGTTCGCCATCGAGAGTTGAAGCTTTTTTAGTTTGGATGGAGTCGGTGTCTGTGGAGCACCTCCCATTGATTATTATGGCGCCGTTTTCCCAGCCGAATGAAAACGTTGACGGTACGCTCATACAGCACCATGCTGATGTCTCTGGTGGAGCCGAGGGTTTAGCTCGGTGGAGAGACTTAGAGGAGGGTCTTAGCTGGAGGACATTTCACTTCTCTGTGTGTTGGTTATATTTGTATCTTTCAGGACCACCTACCTTCCTTGACAGGGATGGCAGGTTTCTTCTGCCTCAGGCCCAGCAGGATGAAGAAGAGGACCAACGGGATGAAGATCTCAAATGCCAGCACCCACTGGAGGGAGGGAGGGAGGGAGGGAGGGAGGGAGGGAGGGAGGGAGGGAGGGAGGGAGGGAGGGAGGGAGGGGAGGGAGGGAGGGAGGGAGGGAGGGAGGGAGGGAGGGAGGGAAGGTGGGAGGAAAGGTGGGAGGACAGAAAGGAGGGAGGGAGGGAGGATGGGAGTGAAGGGAGTGAAGGGAGTGATGGGAGTGATGGAGGGAGGGAGGGAGGGAGGGAGGGAGGGAGGGAGGGAGGGAGGGAGGGAGGGTGGAAAGGTGAGAGTACAGAAGTAAGGCAGGATGGGTGGCGGGAGGGAGGAAGGTGCCAGGATGGTAGACAAGGTTTGACAGTGAGAAAGACAGCAAAGAGAGACAATAGTTAGTCTGCATTATATACAACAGTTCAGACCAAGCAATTTGATTGGACAAGAGGCCATGAGTGCTGATATAGAGCATAACAGCACTGGGACTTTTACCTACACATGTATCACTCCGCTTTACAGCTGTTCTAGTAATAACCATTAATTACAGTATCACAACGATTGTTGATCAAACTGTTAACTCATCAGAATCACACATGCCAGCAGAGCGACTGTTGACAGACTCTTATTTCACTGGTTACACAATAAATGGAAACATACAGATAAATGTACGCGATACAAAGTAGCAGGTCTGCGGTAACGTGTGAAAGTAGCAAGTGTGCAGGAAAATGTTTGTGTTGCTTGGCAACAGTTCAGTCCCAGTTCAGTTGCAGAACTATTTGTGTTGGCGGAGCCAAATAAATGATTAAATGAGCAAACAAGAGAAGAGAGAGAGAGAAATAGACCAAGAGAGAGAGTGAGAGTGAGAAAGAGAGAGAGACAGAGACAGAGAGGGAGAGGAGAGAGACATAGAGAGTGAGACATGGAGAAGAGAGACGTATAGGAGAGAAAGAGATAGAAGAGAAACAAGGAGAGCACAAAAAGAGGGATTGAAACCAGAGAGTGTTTCAGAGTCTGTGTGTGCCCCCCCCCCCCCCCAAGGGCATGACGAGTGACGAGAGACAAACGACCCTTTTTTCAAACTGACAGCGCTGACAATACACAAAGACCCCCCCCCCCCCCCCCCCCCCCCGTCTCTCTTGCGATGACAGAGACACCACAGACACGCCTGACGCTACGTTGTACGAATTGACAACACACGCACACATTAACACCCCCCCCCCCCCCCCCACACACACACACACACACACACACACACACACACACACACACACATATTAGCAAACGCGCAAACATGAATACCGGTACACACACACACACACACGCGCGCGCGCGTTGTACCAATTAACAATAACACATGAACACAATAATACACACACACACACACACACACATAAAAAACATAATTCATTCGATAAATCCACTAATTCCAAGAGCGTTGCACACAAACAAAACTCCTAAAGACAGAATGTCACAGAAATGTCAGTTTATGATTATTCATCAATGATGACTCATGACTGAGACTTCCAAGACTGGCTGTTTGTTTACCACCCTCCACCACACCACCCTCCACCCCCACTACCCTCCACTCACTCCTCCAGCACACCACCAACCACCATCCACACCGCACCACCATCCACACCACACTACCCACCACCCTCCACTAACTCCTCCACCACACCACACTACCCACCACCCTCCACTAACTCCTCCACCACACCACCCTCCACACCACACTACCCACCACCCTCCACTAACTCCTCCACCACACCACCCACCACACCGCACCACCCACCACCCTCCACTTACTCCTCCAAACACCACCCCTACTCGGTACTACAACAGACCCATCTCGAGCTAAAACACACATAAAATCACCCAACAGGACATCAATTAGGCAATTAGAGAACTTGGTATGAATGTGTACTAACTACTAACTACTACTAACTACTATGAAAAGTCATGTGTGTCAAAATGGAATATAACCCCTTGTATTTGTTGTAAACGCCAACTGACGATACATAAACACACTTACATACAATCAACCAACAGGATGTTTTATTAATGTATTTCATTCTTTATTCTTTTTTAGTCTATTAATTTGAACTGAACAACTTGAAATTAGTACAATTTCCCTCAGGATCAATAAAGTCATTTGAATCTGAAATCAGCACAACTGGCCATACATGCATTAACCACCAGTGTGAACCCATTTCTCAGATGAGTGGATATTACTATCATATGTTTTAATCACAGCTCTCATGAATGTTGATGAAGTAATAAAACCTCCACAGCTACCCACCTCGGTTAGACATTCTTGGGGAATTGGAAGGTAAACATTTTTTTTACTGGGCCTTGCATCACTTTTAAATCTTACAGTGTTGTACCTGGACAAATAAAGGTTAAATAAATACAAATAAAGGCAGGAGGAAATGGTGGGGGTGTTTGACTTTTTGAATTTACCCTGTGCAGGGAGTATTACCTGGCAACAAATCAAGCCAACAGACGTTTGGAAGGAGTGTGGTTTAGTGGGCTAACGGTGTTGGTATTACATAAAGCCGCCTCGTTTCACCAGACGCCAGCCTGTGCCGTCAGCGCTTGGTCATCATTATAGCAGCTAGCGAACACATCGCTGGGCTGTGTGCTTAAAAGCTGCTAGAGGTAAGATTTGAGAGTTGTAAAGAAAGAGAGCAAGCATTTCCAATCCAAAAAACATCCCCTGAGCCTCTCTTTCTGCTCCCTCCCTACGTTTTTACGCCATTGCATTCAGGCACAGCTGTGATGGAGCCATGATTAACATTAACATAGGAGCAGGGCTTGAAAACAAAATTATTTTTCAATCGTTCCGCTCCGAACGGAACCGGTATATTTAACGTTTTCGTTCTTGCATTCCGCCACCAACATATCGTTCCTGAACCGGTTCGTAACGTAAAATAACGTTCGTTCTTAACGTTCCGGCATTGTTATTGGGCCTAGTCTATTTTTGTGGTCGATACCTTACAATAGACCTAGTTATTGGTATGTAACCATAGACCTAGTTATTGGTATATAACCAGGGTGGTGGTGGGAATTTGTGACAGCTGAGCTTAGCGGGCGGCGAAGTGAACGCGGCAACCGGAATATTTTTTTTTTTTTCATGAAATAGGCTATGCTTTTGTGAAATTTTATAGGCTATATAGAGAACGAAAAAAACCCGTTATTAACCGGTTTTGGGGATTTCAGAATAACGTTTCTGTTCCGGAACAGTTGAAGACCATTTGGTTTTCGTTTCCGTTTCCGTTCCTCGTAAAATTCCGTTCGTTTTCGGTTTTCGTTTTCGTTCCTTGAACCGGTTCGGAGCCCTGCATAGGAGTGGACTGAAAGTGGAGCTACGCTTGCACCCTCCTACTCCTGCACCTATTCTGTTGTGATGGTGAAAAACACAGGGTTGGCAATGTTTAGCTTTAGCAGCGCATTACATTTTATTTACACACCTTGACAAGGCCGCCTAGCAACAACACAGAGGGCAGGGAAGTCACGTAGGACCAGGACCGTATTTACACTCTCTCATCTTTCTCTCTGTAGATGGAGAGATACTGTGACTTGTTCTTCAGTCCCAGGACTCTCGCAGTATACCTGGAATAGCCTACTAGAGGCTGTGGTAACATTAGCGTTATGTAGCATTATTCACTGTTTAGGTTTCCAGGCAACAGGCAAATGCAGTCAATAGCAAAGCAATAATACACATGATACACATTCCACTAACGTGATCATCATCATTAACAGGTATAGCTTCAAAACGTCAGCGTTGCCATGGGGACAGATGGCTTGGGCCCTAGCAACAGGTGTGTGAGCAAGTTCTTTCTGATGATTCAGATGAAGATGAAGCTATCGTCTTAACATAATACAGATAGAAGATACACAGATAAAGGATAGCCATAAAGACATAATAAAATAATAAAATAAAACATGAGAGCAAACTGCTAGTATTAAACTGATATGTTATTATTGGAGAAATTGATTGATATGTTTGGTGCTGTATGTGTCCGTCTGTTTTTCAATTGTTAAATTGTATTGATTGTTAATTTTGCTACTAAAATGCAAATTACTAATTGATTGTAAATTACATTTAATGCTGGGTGTATTTTTGACATTGTAGACACAATTGTAAAAAAAATGAATAAAAAATACTATTAAAATAGGCTACTAAAACATAAATAAAAAGGATCTGTAGCTATTGACCTGTGTAGCTGATCTATTATTGACGAGTGACTTGCTACTCATTAGCAGTTTAATTATTAACAGCATCACCAGAGAAAGGGATTCTGGGATTAAAGATCACCTGTACGACGCGCATGGGCCGAGAGAGAAAGAGCGACAGCAAAGTCATTGATAGCATGTGTGAATGGCACATTACAAACTAACCACATAAAACAAGGGGAGGATTATGCATATTGTACTGTATTATATTGTAAACATGCAACTACGCATTTACTTACACAGGGGGGTGTAAGTGTGTGTAAGTGCGTGTGTGTGTGGCTGTAATAATGTGAGTGTAATACCATGCCAGAGAAGTCATTAAAGAGATTGGGGGTGTGCACACGCACACGCACACACACACACACACACACACACACACACACACACACACACACACACACACACACACATCCATCCCTGGAACTTTATGCAGAGTCAACATCATGTCGCATAGTGCGTTGTGGTTAGCAGGCGGTGTGTGTGTGTGGTCCACTATGAATCTGGGACAACCACTGCAGATGTGCTACTCCCATGCTAATGCTAACACCATGCTAAAGCTACCACCACACAAGAGCGACAAAGAAAACCAACATGCTAGAGCTAGCACAATGATGGCACTAATATTGTGCTAGTGTTAATAGCGAGCTAGTGCTAATATCCTGCTAGTGCTAATATCCTGATAGTGCCACCATAGTGCCATCACATTACTAAATTCCCCAAGTTGGATGGATGAACTTACATCTTATCTTCAATAGGAAATGATGCAAGCAACCACATCATTCATCTAACGTGTGGCATGTTTGTTTTCAGAATTAACAGTTGAACGACTGAAAAAACAGAAATCCCGGCACTGTAAAATAAGAGAAGAAAAAAACTGCTTTTCAAATTTCCAGCTGAACTGCTAAGAGGGATATTTTCTTTTTATGGCGGAGTCCTAATTTTACAGTCCACAGATTTCCACTACCGCCCGCATCAGCAAAAGGGGCGGCTATTTATAGAATGACCTGTTGGGGCCTGGAAGTAACTATGCCTGCACGCGTCAAGATTAGGATTCTGCTGCAGTATGTAAATGTAGGCTAGATGTGTGTGTCACATGTGTGTGTGTGTGCGCGTGTGTGTCCTGAAGAATAGATGCTATTTAAAGGGACTCTAAAAAAACCTTAATTAATGAGCTTGTGTGCTTGTTTTGTAAAGTAAGCCTTTCCCGTCAATAGAAAGCAACGTAAGGCCAGTGTTTTGGTGGGGCTTCGTGTAGAATGTGGACACACACAACAACACAGACACAAAGTGTTGTTGTTGTTGTGGTACAGTTGTGATCATCAGCTCTCTACCTATGTTACCGTGGTGATTCTAAAATGGTGAATACACACAGGCGCGTGCTCGCACACACACACACGCACGCACACGCACGCACACCCACACAGACTCCATCAAAGAGTGAGTCTAACACTGTCTAAAACGGAGGAACTTTAACAATGACAGCTACAGTCTTCCAAAAACGATTCTTAGCCACTAATTGGGTATACACAGTTCGTTATTGCAAAAAAAAGATGACTTTTTAAAATTGAGAGAAAAAAAATATATTTTTAACTCCCCGCTGGAACGAACACTATAAAATGTAGTCTGTTCCACTTTGTCGCTTGTATCTAGGTCAACACCTTAACATTTAAATGACTTGACGGGTTTACATCCAAACATCCTATCTCCTTCACTCTCCCTCCTCTAAATAGTTTAGTTTCTTGACCTCCAAGTACATTTCAAAAGTACATTAGCGGGTTGCCCTCTCTTTGGGGTGGCTGAGAGAGAAAGAGGGAGAGAGAGGAGTTAGAGAGAGAGAAAGGGGGAGCGAGTGACATAGAGGAGGTCGAATAGAAAGAGCTAGATTGATAGAAAGAGGGATAACAGGAAAGAGAAGGCGGTGACGAGACATAAGAATGCCGAAAGGTTGTGGGTTCGAACCCCACATGTCCAGTCTACCTGTAGGCCCCCCAGAACAAGATGCCCTAACCCCTACCTGCCTACCTTCCTGAATGACATGCATCGGAATAACTGTATGAATGACCGTAAAACTTTGGATGCCTTGAATAAAAGCCTCTTCTAAATGACTATACATAGTATCTAGTAGCACAGAGCAGATAGAAGAGAGATATAGGGGAACAACAGAGCCTAGTTTTCCCTCTCTAAAGCATCTCCGGCGCAGCTCGCGTACCACCGCTGCATCGTAACTGACCCCGCAACAGAGGTCCAGATTGATGGTACCGCAGCTTATGGCTTCAGGCTTCAGCGGCGCTCATATGCACAGAACCATCCAACCCCCCCCCCCCCCGAATATTTCAACTTCACCGTGACACGCTCGGCCAAGGTGGGAAAGCATTGTTAGTGCTTGTTGCCAAGCAACCATTATGTTCGAGGAAGCCTGTCCTTGCACAGCCGGATATTTATAACGGCTGCAACTTTTCAAATAACTGCTTTGAAATTCTCTCTCTCCCACTCTCCCCCCCTCTCTCCTTCTCTCCCCCTCCCCTGAAACATTATGATTTGTATATTTTAAACCTGTTCTGGATACAATTGATCTATCTCATCATTAATAAATTATTGAAAAATTGTAAAATGTTATGGCTGAATCCCCAATTGTGTATTTGTGATTTGGGGAAATTGTTAAACCTTAGATTACTGCAAGTGTTATACAGGTGTTTTAAAAATGAAAATGTAAAAACTTGGAACATAAAGGGCCGGGGTCAAAACAAATGTGTACAGGGAACAAGGGTGGACATTTTGTTTACCACAGATGATGTAGTTCACTCCAGTGTCTATTATCAAGTTATATGCAGGACGGATGGGAAAGGCGTAGACCAGCTGCTTAGGACCCATTCAGGTCCCATTCAATCAATGTAAAGCAGCGTCTGGCAGCACAAACTGCTGCCTCTTGTTGTCGCTTGTCCCAAAGAGTTATGTTGAATCCAGGGGGCGGCCATGTTTGTTTTGTTTTGAGTAATGTAAATGAATTGTTCTATAAGATGTTGCTGAGGATGCAACGCCATTCAAATAATTTGGAACCGCTCTATAAACCCCTTGCTGCAACATCCCGTCGCCACTGGGTGGTAAATAAAATGTGTAGGGACGGGAATTGGCAGGGACCTCACCACACAATATTACAATGATTTTCTGTAAAACTTTCGATACAATATTGCTTTTTTTTGTTTTGTGATTTTATCTTTTGTATGGCTTAACCTATGGGTTTAACATTGGGGTTCGGGTTCTACACGTCCGTCGATGTCCAGCATGACTTTTATAGAAATGTGGCAGAACATAGTTCATGCAAATCAACTATATACACTATAGCGCCCTCCGTAGGACGGTATCATTAATGTTTCCACTAAGATTACATTGATGATTCTGGCCTACATTTTTTCCCCCCCAAAAAACTTTTGAGTCAACCTGACGATACAAGTATTGTATCGACAGAATCGCTTTTCCCCCCACTTTTTTTTTGCAACTTTTTTTTGCATAATTGCACCTTAAATAATAAATAACCCGTCGAGACTAGTCCTTCTGATAACGAAAATTTACTTATTTTTTTACAAAAACAATATTTCAAATATATCTGTAATTTCACAGCCTTTCTGTCATGATTATTTTTAGACTGCATCGTACGACGATATATTTGTTTGGTATCAACATATGATATTAGTTCGGGTTAATGTTTTGTAGCAGTGCTTTAGCCTGGCAAGCCAGACCCACATCAGAAAGATGTAAGGTCTGGCTCAGCTCCATTGGCAGTGTGGGCGGGATAAACGGTTGTCTTTCAAGTTCCCTCTGCACGCAATAGGATAGCGCTACAACCAATCAGAGCAACGAAGAAGGTGACGTAGTCAGAGCGACGGCTCTGACTACATAATTAATCAAAACTCCGAATACATATTTATTTTCGAGGAAAGACTTCAGTGCCGTTGTTTGTTCTTTTCTCAAATAAAATGTTAACTTCAAGTCTTGAAGAGTCGCGGCCAAAGCCGAGTGGAAAGACAACCGTTCGCCAGCAGCAGCAGCCATTGTTTACCTAACACGGAACCGTCGCAACTCTGTCGTCATGGTAGCCCGGCTTTCGACTCCGCCCCTCACGCTGTGATTGGTCAGACATACTTGGTGTTCCCAGCACCAAAAAGCCGACGGAGCCGTGCTAGACCTACCTAGCTGCCAAATAAATTTGCTGCCGCTAGGGGGTGTCTAGAGTTCTAGGCTAGCAGTGCTTAGCTTCGGTGCCAACAGGGTCACCCTACACCTGCACAACATTGTGAATTAGCTGTTTGTTAGCTCAAAGTCAGCAAAGTGTGGCGCTGCCCTACAGAGAGGAGGTGACTTACAGCCCGTCACCACTCCACCTCTATTGGCTCTAATTTTGACATCCGTACGCGAAACACCCGGTCCTTGTCTGCTGTTGAACAACTGTTTTAATGCTTACAGCTCGCTACTTGCTAGGCTAGTCCATTAGACATCACAGGTGACATTTATAATTCATTCAGCCGTCAGTTAACCTTCTGCTCAAGATGTGGTGTCGTTTCTCTGTCCCTGGTGTGTGGGCTGGTTTATTCTTCTCTGACTATGCTCGCTGTCCCAGTCTCCTCTCCTCTCTCTGACTAAACGGTCATAAATGACATGACACGACTTCTTTTTCGACACTTCTTGCACCTCCAAAATGTGACTTGTTGAAATCTCTGCAGATGACATGGCAATGCAAACACTGCCTGTCAGAAAAGGAAGGGCAGGCGTGATTTAGTTTGATCTGATTTCCCTGTCTCCACGGAGACCCCACTGATCTTAACTAATGGGACATTCAGTGACCAAACCGAAACCCGCATTGAGTGAAAAACAAGTTTGTCTGCAAAGGACTTCTTCGGTCTCGGCCAGCCGATATAAAATCTGACTTCTTTTGAAGTATGCTGACCGCTTACTCCTCTCTGCTACCCGCTGCTTTGGCCTCCCTCTCCTCCTTTCAAATTTCCATGACGCGATTATTTCATTTTATTCCACCATCCTACTAACTCATTTCTATTCTACTGACTCCTCTCTCCTTCCTATTCCTCTCACCCTCTCTACTCCTGTCAAATTCCCTGAAAATCTTTTATTCATTCAATTTCTCTAACTGATAAAAAAACATAGGATAGGTGCCTCTTGGCCCTCTTGTTGCATTTGCCTTTCCTAAACACCCCTTGCCCTCGCTCTCCTCTCTCATCCCTTCTCTCTCCTCACCCTCTCCGTTCTCCCTCACCCACTCCCTCTCTGTTCCACTGTCTCTTCCCCTCTCCCTTGTCGTCATAGATACCAGGCAGTGGTTTTCGCCAGTGTAAGCCAATGGCAGGCCCCGGCTGAAGTTAACAGTTATCTAGGTCAGACCGACAAGCAACAAGCTGCCGTTAGCCACTCTGCTACATAGCCGTAGCGGGGCTAGCATCAGGTGACGTTAGGACAGTTCACTTCCTGTAGCAGCTAGCAGCAAAACACAGCAGGATATGTAAGCTAACCCTGCCCTGTGCTGTTTGGGTAAATATGGATATAAGAGAAGTGATGGGACTCAGTTCAGTTATCAATCAATCAATCAATCAATCCAATGTTATTCATGCTGCACGTTTCGTGCAAAACAGCAGCACAAAGTGGGAAACAACACAACAATAAATTAGTTCAAAATAACAGTTAAAAACAAAAACATGATGATCAATCGCATTGACCATTTGAGAGAGCATATGGAGTCACTTATAACAGCCAACAGATGCCCTGCTGTGTATGACCTGCTTCACGTTAGGCTGGCGGTTAGCATACGTAGGGACGCGTTAGCCTGGGGGTACAACCAACTGTTACAACACAGATATAGAGATAAAGAGCATATAGAGAAAATGCATATTGCGTTTAAGATTTTCGCAACAGATCAGGGCCTCTACAACTCGACAAAAAAAGTATTGTATTATATTTTGTACATTTTAATTCTGTATCGTTTAGGCCTACCTCATTATTCTACAGGTTGAAGTGCGTTATTTTATTCTGTGTTACTTGTTTGCAATATTGACTCAATGGCTGCTCGTTTCTATTCTATGTGAAGGACCTCCTGAACCTCCATTCCTTTTACTGGCCAAATTTGTTTGTTAAAATAGTGCAGGCATCAGGAGAGCCAGGGGATGTGAGGGGGGGAGTGGACAGAGGAGTACTGCTTGACATCATTACATCATGTTGATGACATAATCTTCAACATGAATGTAACAGTTGACTTGGTATGCAAAAATCAGTGTCTGAGTTTAACCACACATGCAAAACAATTATTTCTTCTTATCTCTCTCCTCCTTCTGTAAGTGTGAAACAAAGGCATACCTTCCATTCAAAGGCGTATGATTCATTATCATCCCACAGAGATTCAAATGTCTCTGACTAAACAACAAGCCTGCGTAGAGAGCCATAAAACCAAATAAAATGTTGTGAATATTGTATTGACTATGTTGGCATTTAATTTACTGCTTTTATCCAATGCGACTTACTGTGAATTCAGAAACAAGTAAGGCGCCAACATCTTGCTCAAGAATGTCTACAGGTCTAATAATAATAATAATAATAATAATAATAATAATAATATACCAAATATAATAATAATACAATAATAATATAAAAAATATAATCTTAAATAATAAGATTACTACGATCTGATTATCACTCTAACATCTCCATCTGATCATCTACATCCGAGGTGGGGGCTGATTGGTCCTGATGCTGGCACCGACCCAAGACTGACTCAGCAGTTAACCCCCCCCCCCCCACACACACACACACACACACACACACAATCCCAGGCAGCAGGTTTGAGGTGAGCCAAGGCCCAGCAGAGATGGACTTGAATACAGACTGTTGCTATTAATACCAGCCACCCTAGCACTTATACTGGACCTTATAGAAAAAAGGTACACAGGCGTATTTTAAGGTATACCTTAAAATACGCCTGGAAGGCAGACACACACACACACACACACACACACACACACACAAAAACAAATCACACACAATCACTTGACTGTATCTTCAAAAACAGAAAACAGTTGGTCAGTGATGGTCATTTTAAAGCTAGCTTTTTACTAGATGGGCTAACACTTGATGCACACGAGCTAAGAGCTAAGAAACATCAAAAGCTAAGCTAACCAACTCATACTCGGCTAGCCCCTTCTGCGATTAGACAATAAAACATGGTTTATTTGTTTTCAAAGAAGAATGTAAACGGTCAAAGTTTGTCAAAGCATAAAGTGACATTCAAGTTCAAGATACTCATGCAGATACAGCAGCTCTAAGAGAGCCGACATCCCAAAACATCTGGTAAGACATTGTTTCAGTTCCAAGCTCCTCGAAAACACACAGACCATTTGTTCTTAAGATTATGATTAATAAGTGTGTGTGTGTGTGTGTGTGTAGGCCTATGTGTGTGTGTGTGTGTGTGTGTGTTTCAATTTGTGTGTGTGTGTGTGTGTGTGTGTGTGTGTGTGTGTGTGTGTGTGTGTGTGTGTGTGTGTGTGTGTGTGCAATGGTGTTAGTTGGATTGTACCATCTGGAAGATTCATATTTAACTGGTTTGTTTAGAAATGTACACACTCTATATTGGGACTCTACGTCGTTGGGACTCTACGTCGTTGGGACTCTGTCATTGGGACTCTGTCATTGGGACTCTATATATACGTTGTTGGGACTAGGGCTGCAACTAACGTTTATTTTCATAGTCAATTAATCCAATGATAATATTCTCTTTTAATTATTTAGTCGAGAAAATGTCATTAATAATAGCAAATGCCATCACAAGATTCCAAGAGTCCAAAGTGATGTCTTGTTTGGAAAAACTAAAAGTATTCATTTTATTATGATCCATGAATCGAACATTTGAATTTCTGAAGCATCAGGAAACAAATGTTCGTTATTGGTTATTGATAAATGACCTAAACGATAAATCAATTATACAAATTTGATTTGATTAATTTTCTGTCAATCGACTAATCGATTAATCGACTAATCGCTGCAGCCCTATTTGAGACTCTATGTCGTTCGGACTCTCCTTCCAGATGCTAATAGACAAAGCAGCTGCACTACTGCTGAGGAGAGGGCTCAGATTCATATCCCTGTTCATTTAGCTGGTATTGTACCATCAACTACCTGCTGGAAAGTACATCAGAACTCCTTTTACTTGAGCACTGTACGCCTCAACAGCCTAGGTATAATGTGGAGATACTTATACTTTACTTACAAGTAGCTCACTTTACTTTTTAACTTCTCATACCACTGAAAGTACATCCTTAATAGTGTTGAGTAGAATATGTCAGGAATGTACTTTTACTAAAGTACCGTTTTCTCTGTTTCACTTTGAGAGTGGTAAATGAAGGACTTCTCCCACCACTGCCCATATATCCCATATCATGGTCAGAATATCCCAAGTAAATCAGAAATACTTGGCAGTAATGAGCATGGATAATGTGGCGTTGAAGCTGGGCTGTGTGATGTATTGACCGCAGGGTTGGGACGTTGTGGAAGTGGATAAATTATGACATTCACACATTTTATGGTAAACTAAAATAAGTCTGGTTCTGGCTTCTCTCCATCGGGGATCAGGCATAAAACTCGCACGATCCTTGGTGTCAAGGAAGGTAAGACGGCAAGAAAATGAATGAATCCTACATCTGTCGGTTTCCTTTGTCACTGGTGCGCCTTGTGGTTGGTCTCGTAATTGGGCTTGGTGTCGTAATGATGAAGACATCATCAGCGATAAGTCACTCAGATCTCCGTTTACCACCGCTGCCCACGGACCGAGGTGGTCTACATCTCATGGACTTCCCACGAATCCCCTCAAGTCGTCCGTGTTCCCTGTGTTAAGCAGCCCATCATCCCCCACAATGCAATATTGATATCACAATGAATCCGCTCTGAGACACTTGTGGGCGCAGCACACACAACGGATCTGCCCAGCTTGCCAATTGATGAGCTCATCTTCATCCAAGATAGATGAAGACGACCTCAACATGGGGGGGGGTGCTTGCTTGGTCTGCAGAAGTTGCTGATCACACACACACACACACACCAACAACAACCTGTTTGACGTGGTGTGCACACAAAGCCTCCATCACGTCTTACATCACAGTGAAGCAGCAGCACAGCAGGTGGTATTTTAAGGTTTATTAAGACGGGCAACCGGTGAAATAACGCACTTCGACCTGTAGGCAATGCAGCATCCGAGATGTTGGGGATGAAGGGACATTTAAAAAAAACGCCCGTCCGCCAGCTGGTGTGCTGTCATTCACGCGCACACACACACACACGCACACGCACACGCGCGTGCGCACACACACACACACACACACACACACAGTCCCCCCCCCTTCAATTTCCACGGGACCATGTAGGCTAACAATTCAAACGGCGTCTCCACTTACCGGACCTCTCCGCTTCAAGGAGATGTTCTTCCAGAGGAGAAGGTGCAGCTGGTGGAGGAACCCCATGGCGGTGTCGGCGCCTGCTCGGCGCGGCTCGGCGGCGGCGTCCTTATGTAGTTATATGGATGCGACGCCGACGGCCTGCGCCTGAGTTGAAATCAAACTAGAAATGTTGGTCCCCGGTCCCGGTCTCCCGGTCCCCCCCACCACCACCACCCACCGGCGGCATCCCGTCACGCCGGCGATGAAACCCGCAGCCCACGCCCACCGGTCGGGGTCGTCCGTCTCGCGGGGGGGCTGTGAGGGTTGTGGTTGTTTGAGTCGGGATGACGAGTGTTTTTTTTTTAGCCGCGACCGACTCGCGGTAGCGTCGCCGCCGGTTTCAATGCCAAGCCCTGCGTGTTGTGTGTGTGTGTGTGTGTGTGCTCTGTCATCCCCAGAACCGCGAGCCGTTTTAGGTCCACGCAGGCACGCGCGGGAGCAGCGGAGCCCACGGCGGCGGCGCGTGGGGGAGAATGTCAAGCGGCGGGCGGGAAGTGGGGGCGGAGACCCCGCTGTTCACGTGCGTGTCTGTTAAAGCGCAGTAACAGTGTTGTTGAGGCTCTCGCCTCAATAGGCTATCCAAAAATGCATTTATTTATTTATTTATTTTAATTTTAAGAAAACCTATGAATGTATCACGGATATTTTTTGCCTATGTCTGTATGGATGTGTTATATTTTGTGTTAATAATTGATGACATTTTCTTTTATCGTGGGGAGGTGACTAACTAAATAGGATAGATACAAAAATGACACAATTGACCTGAATAATTATATAATAATAGTAATAATAATAATAATAATAATAATTGTAATAATAATAATATAAAATACAATAATGTAGCCTATTTTACACGCCGCAGTCCTTCATAGGCATACGACAACCTACGATCTACAACGGCCAACTTCTTTTAAAGCCAATGAACTCAATAACCCTCATATTCATAAATGAACTGCATAAACACGCGCAATATAAAGTAGAGCAAGGTATTGCTGCCACCTATCGGTATACTGTTCTGCCTGCTGAAGTTAGGATGGTAACATTTATGTAAAAACAACCATCTGTATGGAGGGGAAATATGTTTCCATCATTGTTGTTAGTAATATATTAAGTATATATAAGTATTATTATCATTATTATTATTCAGAATAACAACGTTAAATGTTCAATGAAAAAAATAAATAAATACAATGATAGGCCTATGCTATAGTTATATTATACTATAGTATAATTATATATTATATATTATATTATATAGGCCTATTATTATAATATTATATATTATTATATTATATATTATATATTATACTATAGTATAATATAACTATAGCATAGGATATAGCATATATATTATATATTATATATATTATTATATATATTACATAGCATATATATTATAATATACTATACTATACTATTATTTCAGCATCAACATTATGATATAATGAATAACTTGCAAAAAGTTTCTGTTTTTCTAAAAAATAAAAAAAAAGAAGAAGAAAATTGCTGTTTTTTAATAAAAACATTGCATTCTTCAAAACCTCCAGAAGTCAATCAAACTTGAAGTGTGCCTCGGCAAATCAAGAAAAAGAGAAGAGATTTACAGCAAACCGTTAATGTGTGTGGTTGAATTTAGTAGGCATCACTTGGGGCAGGGCTGGGCTTAGGCAGGGCTTCCTCTGCCATCGAAAACAGGAAGGAAGGCCAGCTTGTGGTTTCAAAAAGTGTTAAAAATGCTAAAAAGAGAGAGAGAGAGGAGAGAGAGAGAGAGAGAGAGAGAGAGAGAGAGAGAGAGAGAGAGAGAGAGAGAGCGCAAGAGAGATGGTAACCTCCTTACAGATCATCAGAGCTACATGGTTGATATAGCCAGACTAACACCTGTGGATAGGCTGGTAGAAGGTAAGATGTTTTTTTACACCTGAACCTGTAGCAAGCGATGAAGGGTCTAATATTTCTTCATACAATTGATGGATCTTCTAGATTGCAAGGCATGTCCATTTCTGCAAGTCTGATCTCAATTGTCAAGGTTACTTTTGTACATCTGCTCGATAGTAATAACTAATAACAATATTAATAACAAAAAAACAGTTACATATATTGTATGATACTGATACATTGAGACATTTATGTTTAAGTTCACAATGCATTAAAACCTAAATCCGTGAACCAATACAGGGCTGACAGGGCTGATTTACAATTGCTGTGGAACGACAAAACGTCTGTATTAAATGGTTCCCTTTTATTGATGGTAATTAATTTACATTCAGGATATATTGGATAATTGAACATATCCTCTTTCTCAGTCTTGGTCATCAATTTGAGTTGAAGTCAAGGAAGAAAAGCATTTCCAACTCATCTTGATCTGAACTTGAATCCGTTATTGGTTGAAAAGTTGCCTGCATGGAGAAGACCAAATCAAATTCCTAGTATCTGTATACATGGCGAAATATAGTTGATTGAATTGATTGAATTGAATTGAATTATTATAGCTTCTTCTTAAAAGTGCTGATTCATCTTTAGTTGCCTTCCTGCCATCCTATTTCACACATCCTTATTTGTGTTTCTAACCAAGCCTGTATTCCCTGTAGCTCATGACCCAACTTTCTCTGGCCCCTCACACCGCTCATCACCCAACTCCTGTTCCTCTGGCCCCCCTCCCACCGCTCATCACCCAACCCCTGTTCCTCTGGGCCCCTCCCACCGCTCATCACCCAACCCCTGTTCCCTCTGGCCCCCTCCCACCGCTCATCACCCAACCCCTGTTCCTCTGGCCCCCTCCCACCGCTCATCACCCAACCCCTGTTCCTCTCGCCCCCCTTCCACCGCTCATCACCCAACCCCTGTTCCTCCTCGCCCCCCTCCCACCGCTCATCACCCAACCCCTGTTCCTCTGGGCCCCCCTCCCACCGCTCATCACCCAACCCCCTGTTCCTCTGGGCCCCCTCCCACCGCTCATCACCCAACCCCTGTTCCTCTGGGCCCCCTCCCACCGCTCATCACCCAACCCCTGTTCCTCTGGGCCCCCTCCCACCGCTCATCCACCCAACCCCTGTTCCTCTGGGCCCCCTCCCACCGCTCATCACCCAACCCCTGTTCCTCTGGGCCCCCTCCCCACCGCTCATCACCCAACCCCTGTTCCTCTGGGCCCCCTCCCACCGCTCATCACCCAACCCCTGTTCCTCTGGGCCCCCTCCCACCGCTCATCACCCAACCCCTGTTCCTCTGGGCCCCCTCCCACCGCTCATCACCCAACCCCTGTTCCTCTGGGCCCCCTCCCACCACTCATCACCCAACCCCTGTTCCTCTGGGCCCCTCCCACCGCTCATCACCCAACCCCTGTTCCTCTGGGCCCCCTCCCACCACTCATCACCCAACCCCTGTTCCTCTGGCCCCCCTCACACCGCTCCAAATGCACTCCTTCTCCAAGCTGTTCACCCTCTGCATCCTGCTCAGCCTCTCCTCCTACCTCTTCCTCCTGGGCTTCTTCCGCCCCACAGCTCCCCCTGCCCGCAGCCCCGCACACCCGCACCCCCACCGCCCAAACCCCTGAACCTCAGCATCCTGCTGTGGCACTGGCCCTTCGGGGCCTCCTACTCCCTGGCAGGGGACCCCTGCCGCGAAATGTACAATATCACCGGCTGCTTCCCTCAGCGACAACCGCTCCACCTTCTCCACCGCGACGTCGTGGTCTTCCACCATCACGAGCTGCGCTGGGCACGCCCCCCATCCTCCCTCCCCATCCTCCTCCTCCTCCTCCCCCATCATCATCCTCCTCCTCCTCCTCCTCCGCCCTGCCCCTGCACCTCCCCCGCCCGCCCTCCCAGCGGTGGGCCTGGATGTCCCTGGAACCCGCCGGCCGTCAACGGAGACCTCAGCCCGTTCAACGGCCTCTTCAACTGGACCGTGAGCTACCGGCGCGACGCCGACGTGCCCATCCCCTATGGCAGGACCGTGCGCAGGGGGGCGAGGAGGAGGAGGGCGACGACGACGACGACGCCCCCTCCCGCCCGGAACCGGTCCTGCCTGGCCAGCTGGGTGGTGAGCCGGTACAAGCCCACCCAGGCCCGGGCCGCCGTCTACGGGCGTCTGAGCCGACGCATCCCCGTGGAGGTGTACGGCCTGTGGGCACGCAGGCCCCTGGCGAACCGGCAGCTGCTGCCCACCATCGGCCGCTGCTACTTCTACCTGGCGCTGGAGAACTCCGAGTCCAGGGACTACATCAGCGAGAAGCTGTGGAGGAACGGGTTCGGGGCCGGAGCGGTGCCGGTGGTGCTGGGCCCCAGCAGGGCCACGTACGAGGCCCTGGCGCCGCCCGGCTCCTTTATCCACGTGGACGACTTCGCAGCGTGGAGGCGCTGGCACACCACCTGCGGAGAGTGGCAGCCGACGGCGCGGCGTACGCGGAGTACTTCCGCTGGCGGCGGACGCACGCGGTTCGCAGGTGCGAGGACTGGCGCGAGCGGCTGTGTCAGATCTGCGCGCGCTACCCCCAGCTGCCCGCGCACAAGGTGTACCGCGACCTGGACACGTGGGCGAACGGCTAAAGGGCGGTGCGTGCGTGCGTGCGTACGCGTGGCTCTAGGTTTCTTTTGGCAACGTGTGAGAGAAATACAAAAAAATGAGTCATTTTGTGACTAAGTGGTGAAGCTTTTTGGGGATCCAGTAGAGAAGCGTGTGTGACGTATTTTTCTATTAGGCTACGATAACCACACGGTGGTTGCGAGATCAGAGGCGATCAACGGTTTGTTGCAAAAACCCCACAAACTGACTGCTCCACGTCATTCAGTGTGACTTGGGTCACACTCTGAATTCACGCTTCCTCTTTCCCCTTTTTTTATATATATATTTTTTGATATTGATTGATTGATATTGGAGGAACAGGAAATGACCATATTTTGTTGCCGGGGTAAACTTTGCTGAGCAAGCTACTTTACTGACAGAGCTCTCCTAGTTTACTCACTCCAACTGAAAATGTTACGTGTACAATCACCACCTTTTTGACAATAAGGGGGGGCTAAGTCACGCCCACCTCATGCGTCACGTCTGGACCTTAGAAATGTAAAAGGTTGTATGGGCGTCAACAGAGCTAAATAGCAAAATATCATTTGATTTCGTCATGTCATGTAGGCTACCAGACTGTGTAACGCCAACATAAGTTAAGTGGTGCAGAGTATGGCTCAAAGAGGTAGCAAAAATGTATGGATACTCGCATAAATCTGCATAAATCCGTTTCAGTCTGCTTAATTTTTTGTACGTACACAGTTGTAACCATTTCCTTTTTAAAAACAAATTAGATGTCTTAATGTGGAAAATTCAATTTAAATTAGACAAACCCCTGCCAGGAATATTTCATCGAGATTCAGATTGAAATCGATTTTTTTTAAAATTTAGCTACGTTGACTCCCGTACAACTTTTTCCGTTTCTAAGGTCCAGGCGTGATGTGTAAGGTGAGCGTGACACAGAATATGATTGGTCGTTTGTATATGTAACTTTTGTGAAAGCGAATTTTGCCCGCAAACGCTGTTATTGTGTATTATACCATGGCCTGGGTGAATACTCGATTCTGATTGGCTGGATAGATGTGCATTATTTTTCGATACATCCAAGGCTATAACGCGAGTGGCCTCATCACTGGTCTAAAGATTAATGCGCTGAACGAAACGTTGTAACTGTCAACTTTGACCGGACTCGGACAGGACTACGTTTAGAAAGCTTATAGAGACGATCTTAGTAACGACATGGCAACGTTACCTTATAATAAGTAAATAACATTGCCTTATTACTTGTTACCTTATGGAGTATTACTTGTTACCTTATTACTAAGGTAATAAGGTAACAAGTAATAAGGCAACATTACATTATTACTCTGGTAACGTTGCTGTGTCGTTACTGAGATCGTCTCTATTTACTGGAGTAATAAGGTAACGTTGCCATGTCGTTACTAAGGTCGTCTCTATTTACTGGGAGTAATAAGGTAACGTTGCCATGTCGTTACTAAGGTCGTCTCTATTTACTGGAGTAATAAGGTAACGTTGCCATGTCGTTACTTATGGTGCGTTCTATTTGTCCACCCCGACTCGATCTGCGAGTCGGATTTCCGAGTAACGAACCGGAAGTTGCAAATAGAACGCCCCCGAGGTACTCGTCAACGTCGTCTGAACTCGGAGGACATGAGTACAGTAACAAAGATGGCTACTCCGAACTGGCTAGAGACGCTCCATGTTGCTATGACAACAATGCCGATTCTTGAGCAGAAAGCAGTAGCCTAACGTTATCAAAACGGAATATTCAGATATCAAACTGTAATGAACATGTGAAATCCGCGGTGGGTGCACCGTAAACGAGATAATCACTATAAATGTTACGAAACGTCCAAACTGCCTATTGCAACCAAGCACATTGTGAAATATTGGGTAATTTCTCTGTGATCAATGTGTCTATATTTAATTAACGTTTAAACACAGAATGATACTCTTTTTCAAGCATATTAAAGTCGCGTCCATCTTTTCTCCGACTCGTTTTGTTGTGTGCCAAATAGAACGCAAAAAAACCCGGGGTCACTCGTTTTCCGAGACGGATGTGACGTCACACCCGAGCTGCAAGTCGCGATTACGAGACAAATGGAATGCACCATAAGATCGTCTCTATTTACTGGAGTAATAAGGTAACGTTGCCATGTTGTTACTAAGATCGTCTCTATTTACTGGAGTAATAAGATAACGTTGCCATGTCGTTACTAAGATCGTCTCTATTTACTGGAGTAATAAGTTAACGTCCGCATTCGATATGAATCTCATGTTAACTGACATTAGGCATTAGTCAGACCCATATATTTCTCCGGTCATTTGCTGTTTGTTTACTAGCACACACAATGTAGTGCGAGCTAAAAGTTGTACTTTTGAGACAGAATTACCCCAAAATATGAATCAACACCCTTATATTTGTATTGTCGTCGTGGATTATCCCTTACTTGGATTGTCAATAAAATATTGTTATTATATAATATATACAATAATATTGTTAATGTCATTTTGTCCTAGGCTACTTGATTTGATTCTACACTTTAACTAATTTGAACTATCAGAAATTATACCAGCAGCCACTGACTAAACAATGGTATACTATTTTATACAGTCTATGTATAATCCCCAAAACGTAAAATGTCCCTAAAAATTACTTGAAGAAAACACTGGGTGTAATGGTGTGGACTGAAATAAATACCAGAATACTTAGGTGAGATAACTGGGTAATACAAGGCCTAATACTTTAGTTTAGTAGTAGCCTACGTAGATATAAGATAATACTTTCTTGATTCCAGATGGGAAAATTCGGCAATGATGATACTCTCCTTTATACTGGTGAACAGACACGACAGACAAAGTTTCAGTTCAGATATTATAAATATTGATTTATTTCACTTTTCCCCAGCGCCAGCATATCCACATGCATGCCAAAACATTCTTACGAGTGGTACATCCTTGTACAGACCTGAGTATGTAACAAGGGTATTTAGCCGACATAAAGCTTTCCTCAACAAAGACACAGAAAGATTGAGCGAAAATAAAGCAAGTAAGTAAAACAGTCCCGCGGGTTTTAAACGACTTATCGGAAGAGAAGGATAGAGCAGAGGTTTAGAGAATACAATAAATCAAACATAATAGTGTGATTAAAACCATCGATACCAAAACACTATGTTTTGTTCCATAGGCTCACCACCCAAACAGTAGCCTACTGCAAAAATTGGTTGAAAAATCTCCTCCAAAATGAAGCTGTTAAATCTTTCTTAAAGTTCTGCAGTATTAACCATGAGTACTGTCGTTTTAACCAGTATTATTGTAGTTCTAACCAGTACCTACTGTAGTTCTAAACAGGAGAACTGTAGTGTTAAATAGTAGTACTAG
Source organism: Merluccius polli (assembly GCA_030340625.1). Taxonomy (NCBI): domain Eukaryota; kingdom Metazoa; phylum Chordata; class Actinopteri; order Gadiformes; family Merlucciidae; genus Merluccius; species Merluccius polli. The sequence continues at coordinate 84,679 of JAOPHQ010000661.1, forward strand.
TTATTATCAGTAGTACTGTAGTATTCAACCAGAACTGGTAGTTTTAACCAGTAGAATAGCCATCTTCAGTGTGAAGGAACTAATGTGATTCAGTGAGAGTACAGTAGTTTTAAACAGTAGCTACAAACCAGAAATCACCTCTGTGAGTTGGCTGCCATAACAATTCAAATCTATGAAACAAAAATGAATACATTACTTTTTCTTGCTGCTGATTTAATGGGGAGTGTTTTTTATCTGTGGTATGCTAATTATGTTTTTTAGTGTAGAATGATCTTGGTGGTTATCAGTGAAAAAAAAAGTCTAATGTTAAGATGGCTGCAAACTCACAAAATGTGGTTGAGGTTGAGTCAGAATATTTTAAGAGCAGCCACAGAAAGCAGCTTTCCCTGAGAGTCAACCACAATAGGCCACTTTTTTATAACACAGGGTTCCCACACACCAGCCATAGCAGATATTCATACGTTGAATTCGCTCCAGATAACATTACAACAAGGTGTGATGTTGATCAGTCATTACAAGCCATCTAGCCATTTGTGACTTCACAAGTGGGTGTGTCCATCCAGATGTACGATGGAGAGATCGACCTACCATACCCAGTGGACTGTACCAACTGGTAGGCTGATCTATCCATCATACATCTGGGTGTCATTCTACATTCGCAGTTCATTAAACCACAGTATTATGATATGCGAAATGTTGGGTGGGATGTGGACTGTGGGAAAGAACATAATACATTAATTAAAGCCTAGTTGAACTCTCTAGTTTGTATGGGAACCCCCGTGTATTCAACAGGAACAACACAAAAAGAAAAAACAAAGTACAACAGTTCGGGCATTCGAGTAAAATAAACATCTAGACAAGACAGGGGTGTAGTACAGTTTAGACTGCAGACACATCTGTCTCTTCCACGTTAGCAGCAGTATAGGCCTACAGAGGAACACACACCTGGGGGCGTGTTCACAAAAGTATCTTAAGAACAAAAAATCTTCTTAGCTGCTGTTTTTTCTTAAGATTTGGACTTACGAAGAAAGTTAAGAAAAACTGCTATTCACCAAATGATATCTTAAGATGTTTGTATCTTTCTTCTTAGATCATTTGTTATGGAAAAACTTTAGATTAAATGGATTTGTGAAATGCATTCTTGATTTTCTCTCTTAACTTTAAGATAAAAGTTTGCTTGTCTTAAGTGTGGTCACATTGAGAAGTTATGCCTCGATATTAATTCATAATATTGATTTTATAGTTTTAATTGCTTCTATTTACATCTCATTGTAAGGTGTTGCTACTCACTGATTACAAAATTGCATGATATTATTTATTATTGTTATTTTTATTATCATTTTTATTTTTATTATTATTGTTATTATTATTATTATAGAAAAAATACATAGGTAAAGGCTACTACACACTATGCTTACTATGCAATTTGTTAATCACCTGATTGATTTTCACTTATCCACACAGATTGGCCAAAAGTGAGACCACTTAAATTAAAGTTCCCAAGAATGGAATTAAATAACTTCTTAAGAAATAATGTAATAAGGACAGCAAGGAAATGGAGGTAAGGAAAACATGAGTAATTGTAGTTAAGAAGTTAGAACGTCTTCTTTGGTGATACGTGTTAACATATACTCCTAAGATACTTTGGTGAATCCGGCCCCAGGAGAGAGGGATGTGAGGTACCTCTGGGTCAGAGTGCTAGGTAGAACCGTTTCAAAAGGACTCTGAAATCATTCAAGTTATATTGTGTTTATAGAGAGCATGTTCACACAGGAAACTTGCCGAGAACTGTACAGGAAATGCATATTTATTCATTTTTACTTTTATTTTTCGCCATAGCACAGCTTCATCAAATCATGCATAGAGGAACAAGAGCAAAGGACAACACAATGTCAAAAAACATACGATTAAAACTTACGATTCCAACGTACTGTTACGCGTTACGATGCTGGGGTGTGTTGCTGTGTTACATTTCCATTCAATGTTCAGAACATGAACCAAAGGCGGATTGGGGAATTAAAAAAGGACTGAGACTAGAAGGATTTGACCCAGAAACATCTCTAATCTCGGTGGGTGAATGTGAAAATGTGACTGCATCTGAACACACAGTCTTTGATTGGCGCTCCAAGCAGAGAATAAAACCGAAAAATGAAACTCAAATGAAAGCACATTCTATCCCAGAGATCAGCTACTTGTTCCGACTCCCTGATAATACTTATGCTAATAAAACATCTCTGCTACCTTAACGTGATGATTAAATCTCAAAAGTTAACAGCTTGCGACTACGTGATAAGGAGTGTTTGTAGTATAGTGGAGTGGTTAGGGTGTTCCACTCCCAGCCGAAGGTACTAGGTTTAAACCCCAATGTCCGTAGCATAACCTGTAGGAATCCTTGAGCTAAGACACCCAAAAACGCTCCACCTGCTCCTTAATGACCTGTAACTGAATCCATTGGAAGCTGCTCCGGATAAAAGCGCCTGCTAACTGACGTGGATAGTAATATTTGTCAGAATGAATCGTAGAAGGATATAAAGAGCAATAATAAATAAAGAATAGCACACACACAGAACAGAGGTAGGGAACCACTGATAGGCCAAGTGGGTCGTGTGAGAGATGGAGGGACAGGTAGCAACAAGACTCGAGTCTCTTCTGCAGGGGCCGGTTACACCAGCTTTGGGTAAGTTCAAACAAAGTCTAGTTATAATGTAAGTGTTTACTCAGTCAGGGTTTACACATTACTAAATCAAAATGGGTTGCACCACACAAACTAGTTCTCATGTAGCAGTAAGTATTTAATATTTACACCCCTAAGCAGGTGTAAACAGTGTAAATGGTGGCAGTTGGTGACAAAAAATAATCAGCAAAATACTTTTTAACTTGTGTTAAAAAGTTACTTTAGAGTAGATGTCATGAGTACAACAAAACATACAGTCAATTGCGACTCATGCAAATCGATGTCTTCCTCTCGGGTCCTAAGTTGTTACTAGTTAGGACATTACTTACATATCGGTGGTGCAACCAAATTTAGTACTAGTAGTTCTACAAATTTAGTAGAACTACTAAATTTGAAAGTAACTAGTGGTTACTAAGGACGTTTAAGTAAGTTTACGCACAGACTTAGAAATCAACTTACACATAGCTGGTGCAGCCTAGTACAGGAAACTACCGTCTTCTAACCATCTTACTTTTCTACTTCCTGTTAGCTGTTTACTCCCATTGCACCATCAGACTTCCTCCCGCTACATCACCTTCCTGCATCATGTGCACCACCCAAAGATTCAGTGCACCTGATAATGTTTGTGGTGTGTGTTTGTGTGTGTGTAAAGTAACTTAACTGACATATCGTGTGTGTGTGTGTGTGTGTGTGTCCAGGCTACTGGGGGAACCTCTGCAGTAGAGGTGA
>JAOPHQ010000662.1:0-73741 GCA_030340625.1 Merluccius polli
CCAGTTTTCCTCCTACTGATGAAAAATGAGTCTTTCTGCCATGAATGGATGAACCGTTTACCGTCGTCATGTTTTAACGTACATCTATTCATCAGTGTCTAAAGATAAAGGTTACATAGAAGACTTTTCCATAGTACTGACCTGGCACCACACTGAAACAAGGATTTTCAATAACCTTTGTCTTTCTATATTAAAACTCTGTCTTCTCTTCTCATTCTAAAGAACTCCATCTCCTACCTCTCTCTTGCTCTCTCCCCATCTGTCTTCCCCTGCCCTCATCCTTTGTTTACATCTCTTTCCTTTCATTTTGTTTAAATGTCGTTCCTCTCCATCACCTCCTCTCTCCTTTGCTCCCCTCTACGGTGTTTTTCCCTCCCAGAGAAGGGCGTGTTCATCCTAGAGAGTGTTCCCCTGAAGCGATGTGTGGCGGCCGACCGGGCCAACCTGGTCCTGGAGAGCTGCGAGCGACCCACGCGCCGCTCACTCTGGGCCTGGATGTCCCGGCACCGCCTGTACAACCTGGGAGCCAGCGGCTGCCTGGGCCTCAACCTCACCGACACCAAGCAGCCGCTGGGCATGTTCGAGTGCGACACGCCCCTCCGCACCGTCTTCTGGCGCTGCAATGGGCCATCGCTGTACGGCGCGTCCCAGATGAAGCTGGCAGTGATGGGCCGCCTGGTGGTAGCGTCCAAGACGTCCTATCACGCCTGGCGCCGGTTGGGCACGCCGGCCGAGGGCCCGTGCTCCACGCCGTATGAAGGTACGCACTTTTGTTTTGGGTTTCCGGATGGAAGAGCATCCTGTCATCGTGTGCGTATTTCATGTTGATACTTTTCAGGTATTCACAGAGTATCTGTGGATACTGTGAATACCTGTGGATGTTTCTATTTCATTTTCTATTTTCTATTTTATTTTCATGATTTAGTTGACCCTTGTGTTATACTGTGTATACATCATGGTTGGTCATGGTTCATATTAACAAGAGTTTAATGAACAAGAACTGATCAGTCACTGTCCGCAGGATCCTTGCAGGTGAGCAGGGTGCGGCTGAAGCTTGTTAGTTTAATTGGCAGCCAGGTGTGGCAGAAGAAAGGCCGGCAGGAAGAGCAGGCAGAGCCGTAGGGGCGGGGCGAGGGAGCACATGGACTCTGTAAACAAAACAAAAACCATGTGCCAAACACACACTCACAAAAACACCCACACACACAAACAGTTTTTTCAGATGTATTTACTTGGGAGACCCTTTTCAAAAAGCTCAGTTTTTGGTTGTGTAAAACTCTGGTTTAGTTTTGGTCGTGTAAAACGCTGGTTTAGTGTATTTATGCAGGACAACAACACGAAGATACATGTAATACCACAAATATACAGGACAATAACATGAAGATACAGGACAATGGCATGAAGATACAGGGCAAAAACATGAAGATACAGGGCAAAAACATGAAAATACAGGACATTAATTACATGGAAAAACATCTTACCCTAGCCATGCTGTGTACTTGGCATCGTATAGCATCTTGCCCTAGCTATCCATGCTGTATACCAGAAAGGACAGCTAAACCTAGCAATTATGGTGCACTTAGAAACTTGTTGACATCCTTGCTGTACCGACAGTGAGTGATATAGTTGTTTTACTTTCTGCTTTCTACAAATGTTCTTATTGTAAGTCACTTTGGACAAAAGCGTCTGCTAAATGTAAATGTAACAAGACATGGAAGTGTGAATAGAAGATGGACGATATGTTAACACATCAGCGAGCGTAGTGTGCAGTCTCCTGCGCACGGTCCTCACCAGACTCTTTCTTGCCCCGCAGACATCCACACATTGCTAGGGAATGGCCAGGGCATGCCCTGCGCCTTCCCCTTCAAGTACAACAACCGCTGGTACTCAGAGTGCACCTCGGTGGGCCGAGATGACCACCACCCCTGGTGCGCCACCACACCCCGCTACGACCAGGCCGAGAGGTGGGGCTTCTGCCCTGTGCAAGGTACATGCATGTACATACATACATACATACACACATACATACATATATACATACATACATACATACACACATACATACATATATACATACATACATACATACATACATACACACATACATACATATATACATACATACATACATACATACATACATACATACATACATACATACATACATACATACATACATGCATACACACACAACCATACATACATGCATACACACACAACCATACGTACACACGCACACACAAACAGACACACACATTCTTCTAACATCTTGCCATCACATGCTCCCCGACTGGACAGACTCCAGCTGTGGGAACACGTTCTGGGAATCGAACCAGGAACTGCAAGCGTGCTACCAGTTCAACCTGTACACCATCGTGACTTGGAGCCAGGCGCGCGCCTCTTGCCGGGCGCAGCGCGGAGACCTGCTCAGCCTCACCAGCCTCGCTGAGCACAGGTATATCCGAGGTAGGTTCACTACACAGAGTACAAACACCTGGTAGTACACTGTACACCTGATAGTACACAGTACACCTGATAGTACACAGTACACTTGGTAATACACTGTACACTTGGTAGTACACTGTACACCTGGTAGTACACTTTACACCTGATAGTACACAGTACACCTGGTAGTACACTGTACACCTGATAGTACACAGTACACCTGGTAGTACACTGTACACCTGATAGTACACATTACACCTGGTAATATGCTGTACACCTGGTAGTACACTGTACACCTGGTAGTACACTGTACACCTGGTAATACGCTGTAAACCTGGTAGTACACAGTACACCTGGTAGTGCACAGTACACCTGGTAATACGCTGTACACTTGGTAGTACACTGTACACCTGGTAGTACACAGTACACCTGGTAATACGCTGTACACTTGGTAGTACACTGTACACCTGGTAGTACACTGTACACCTGGTAATACGCTGTACACCTGGTAGTACACTGTACACCTGGTAGTACACTGTACACCTGGTAGTACACTGTACACCTGGTAGTACACAGCACACCTGGTAGTACACAGCACACCTGAGAGGCGTGGTCAGAGACGGGCAATGTTCTGTTTTTCATGTTTAGGTAGGTGTTTTGGTGATGTGTTTTGGGTAAATACTATATAGTATATGAGCTGTGTGTGTCTCTATCAGAGCGTCTGTCGGACGTCGGGGTGATGGTGTGGATAGGACTGAACCATCTGACGGAGGGACGGGGGTGGCAGTGGTCGGACGGAGCCCCCCTATCCCTGGTCAACTTCACCACCGGTACGCTGTATTAATTTATTCCTTTATTTATTTGTTTATTCATTTACTGTGACTGTCTTTTTAATGTACTTTATAAATATATATTTACTTGACTTGATAGAGAGCTGGTTAAACCTGCACTATGTAAGTTTCCCATTAGCAGCCTCTAGTGGCTTGAGTTGTAGCTACAGTTATAGCTGTATAATTTTCAGATGACCATTACATCTGACATCTTCCCACGGTGGGGGGGTGGGAAGTGGGACCAGAATAAAATGATTTATAGACAAACAAATTCTCTGATGGATTTATTCTTAAGAAACTTTCTAGTTCAGATATTCTTTTAATGGAGTAAATAGCTGCGATACAAAAGTTACATAGTGCAGATTTAAGCCATGGCTCTTTCTGGCAAGTGGACGGAAAGCCAAGCAGTCCAGAAAGTGCATAGTGATAGTAGTGCCGTATATTGATAGTACAGTATAGTGATAATAGTGATAGTAGTGCAGTATAGTGATAGTACAGTATAGTGATAGTACAGTATAGTGATAGTAGTGCAGTATAGTGATTGTAGTACAGTATAGTGATAGTAGTGCAGTATAGTGATAGTACAGTATAGTCATAATAGTGATAGTAGTGCAGTATAGTGATAGCACAGTATAGTGATAGTAGTGCAGTATAGTGATAGTGCAGTATAGTGATAGTAGTGCAGTATAGTGATAGTAGTGCAGTATAGTGATTGTAGTACAGTATAGTGATAGTAGTACAGTATAGTGGTAGTAGTGCAGTATAGTGATAGTAGTGCAGTATAGTGATTGTAGTGCAGTATAGTGATTGTAGTGCAGTATAGTGATTGTAGTACAGTATAGTGATAGTAGTGCAGTATAGTGATAGTGATAAGCAGTGTGTGTGTGTCTGGTGTACCAGGCGTGTCGGGCAGCCCACTGCAGGACAACCGGCCGTGTGGCGTGTACAACTCTGCAGGTGTCTGGCAGAGTCTGAGCTGCGAGTCGGCTCTGCCCTACATCTGTAAGAAGACCCCCAACATGAGCAGGAGGGCAGAGCCATTGGGTGGGGAAACACACACACACTCACCCACACGCACTCACATGCACACTCACACACACACACGCACACACACACACACACACACACACACACACACACACACACACTCACAGACACATGCACAAATGCATGCATGCACACACGCAGTCACAAATGCATGCACATACGTATATGACACACACAGGCATGTGCATGCACGCATGGGCACATACACACATGCGCATGCATGCACGCACACACACACACACACACACAAATGCATGCACATATGCACACACATAAACACACAAACACACATGATTTCACTGTTGTGATTGTTCTCTTGTTCCTCATTTGTTTTTCCCTTTACTTACTGTAACGTTACATTAAATTATTTATTTTTCTTTTTTTATTTTACTTGACTTTCTTTCCTTTCAAAATGGTATTTATTTCCTTTCCTAACTTTATTTGAATGTACTTTATTTGACTGTGCTCTCCTTTACTCTATTGTACTAGAGAACTGGCTGTACAAGCACACTGTGTGTCCTGACAGTTGGACGCCCCACAACGGGTTCTGCTACCGGGTGCTGCCCCTGGAGGAGGCCGGGAGCTGGGCGCAGTCATCCCAGGCCTGTGTCTCCCGCGGGGCCCACCTCACCAGCCTGCACTCGCTGTCCCACGTGGAGCTGCTGCTCAGCCTGCTGGCCAACGGTGAGACAACTCTGACGACACTGCAGTCACATTCAGCACATGCTTTGGTTACACTTTAAAATAACGTTCAGTCATTTATAAGCCTTTAGTTAATGATGAACTAATCAATGATGGCTAGATCAGTCTACCAGCCTACCCAGTGGACTGTACCAACTGGTAGGCTGATCTAGCCATCATATATCTGGTTGGAGACTCCCACTTGTGATGCCACTAGAGGGTCGAATTTGACATGGCTTGTAATGGCTAATCAACATCACACCTGGTGGTAAAATAGGGGCCCTTTAACATAGAAATTATTCATCCTCTACAAGTGTATATTAATGTTTTGTTAATGATTAGTTCATCATTAACTAAAGGCTTATAAATGAATATTTTGTTAATGATTAGTTTAAAGGCTTATAAATTATTACGGTAACACTTTTTATCACGTTTTTTTCCGATGCTTTTATCCAGAATTACAAGTGTGGCCAGAAAAACTAAAACAATCAAAGCTATCAGTCAAAATAGGAGAAGCTACAGAAGTTGCACAACCTAGTTTCTAAAAATAACTGGACAGAGTGCAGGCTAGGAACCAGAAATACAATTGACATTTTAAATACATGTTTTGTATTGGTAATGCGAACAGTAGAAATCACATATTAAAGTGCATGCTGAATTCCACAACAATTTCTAAGTGTGTGTGTGTGTGTGTGTGTGTGTGTGTGTGTGTGTGTGTGTGTGTGTGTGTGTGTGCGCGCACGCGTGTGTTCCAGTCTCTGGGCCGAGCTCCCATGTGTGGATCGGTCTGAAGACAGAGACGTCCCACGCTGTGCTCTGGTCAGACGGCTCCCCGGTCACGCTGACCCAGTGGGCCCAGTACCAGCCCCCCCAGAACCTCACCCACCACGGGCCCCTGTGTGGCCGGGTGGACCGCAAGGTGAGCATCATCTAGCTAGCCTTGCAATGCTAATAATGCCTCTCACCACCAAACCTTTCGCTTTGCCACGGTCACCATCCTGCTAACCTGGCGAAGCACCAGGCGGTTTGTTACACAGAACCATCCGGGAAGTCGCCCTTGGAAACTGTTTGGAAAAGGGCAGGCACTTTCAAAAAATACTTGGCAGGTGATTGATGAACCACCTGTCTATCACTGTCTATCACAGGCTAACTTCAAACAATCAGATCAACAAACCATATCACGCGGGAGAGCGAAAACATCTTTTCCTTTGAGAAAAGCCTTCAGTGCTGTTCTTAGCTCTTCTTTCAGTGAAGAAATACTCTCCAGTTCAGATATAATTATGCTATAGCAGCATCTATACTAACTTCTTTAGGAGCCGCCATTGTTGTTTTCGAACAAACCGTCGCTTCTCGCTGTCGCCACACCTAAACCACAGCAGTAGCCGCCAGTAGTTCCTCATAAGCCGCTGATTGGCCCGAACCACTGTACCACTGTAACCACAAGCACATAACTTTAAGCCTGGCAAGAAGGATCTCGTGTGATCGTGATCTTACGAATCCAGCTGCCTTGCAAGGTAACCATCCTGCCCCTGTGCTGTCTAACCCCTACCTGCTCCTTAATGGCCTGTCTCTGTACTGTCTAACCCCTACCTGCTCCTTAATGGCCTGTCTCTGTGCTGTCTAACCCCTACCTGCTCCTTAATGACCTGTCTCTGTATTGTCTAACCCCTAACTGCTCCTTAATGACCTGCCCCTGTGCTGTCTAACCCCTACCTGCTCCTTAATGACCTGTCTCTGTATTGTCTAACCCCTACCTGCTCCTTAATGACCTGTCTCTGTATTGTCTAACCCCTACCTGCTCCTTAATGACCTGTCTCTGTGCTGTCTAACCCCTACCTGCTCCTTAATGACCTGCCTCTGTATTGTCTAACCCCTACCTGCTCCTTAATGACCTGTCTCTGTATTGTCTAACCCCTACCTGCTCCTTAATGACCTGTCTCTGTATTGTCTAACCCCTACCTGCTCCTTAATGACCTGTCTCTGTGCTGTCTAACCCCTACCTGCTCCTTAATGACCTGTCTCTGTATTGTCTAACCCCTACCTGCTCCTTAATGACCTGTCTCTGCATTGTCTAACCCCTACCTGCTCCTTAATGACCTGTCTCTGTACTGTCTAACCCCTACCTGCTCCTTAATGACCTGTCTCTGTACTGTCTAACCCCTACCTGCTCCTTAATGACCTGTCTCTGTGCTGTCTAACCCCTACCTGCTCCTTAATGACCTGCCTCTGTATTGTCTAACCCCTACCTGCTCCTTAATGACCTGTCTCTGTATTGTCTAACCCCTACCTGCTCCTTAATGACCTGTCTCTGTATTGTCTAACCCCTACCTGCTCCTTAATGACCTGTCTCTGTGCTGTCTAACCCCTACCTGCTCCTTAATGACCTGTCTCTGTATTGTCTAACCCCTACCTGCTCCTTAATGACCTGTCTCTGCATTGTCTAACCCCTACCTGCTCCTTAATGACCTGTCTCTATACTGTCTAACCCCTACCTGCTCCTTAATGACCTGTCTCTGTACTGTCTAACCCCTACCTGCTCCTTAATGACCTGTCTCTGTACTGTCTAACCCCTACCTGCTCCTTAATGACATGTCTCTGTAATGTCTAACCCCTACCTGCTCCTTAATGACCTGTCTCTGTACTGTCTAACCCCTACATGGAAAGCGTGGCATGAAGATAGTACAGTACAGTACTGGATAGTATTGTACTGAATAACTGCGTTGTATTAACAGGATGCTAACTGGGTGTTGTCGTGGTGCGAGGAGAGGCTGCCTGCTGTGTGTCGGATGAAAGGCCAGACTGACCACGATGAACTCATCAACCCGGGGAACCAGGATTGTCCTGAGGTTGGACCACACATATGCATGCATGTGCACACACACGCACGCACGCATGCACGCACACGCACACACACACGCGGCTGTGTTCCAGGCAGCTGACATGTTGTCTGGCATTACGTCCACCCTTGAATATCCGGCACTTGACTCATCGGCCGAGAGACAATTGTCTGCAGAGAGAGAGAGAGAGAGTGAGAAGGACTGACCTTTAGGGGAAAGAGCCCGTGGTGAACCCAGAGCATCATGGGATCTGTAGTGTGTTTGTTTTAAACCAGTTTGTATTTAGCAGCCTGTAATTTTGAGCTTTTTTATAGTTTGGGTATAACATGCTATTGAAACACAGAGTGGTCTGAGGAATGTTTGTTTAACACGCTAGCTAGTGGGATGCTTGTAAGTGTTTTACAAGCTGCGCTGGGTGCTAGATTTAGGTTGTGAGCTAGCTGGCTTGAAAGTGTTTTACACACTACACTGGGAGCTAACATGCTAGCTAGCTTGTAAGTGTTTTACACCATGCGCCGGCTGCATTCCTGCTCCATGGCAGTCCTGGTCACTGGAGGAAAGACACAAGTTCTCTGGAGGAGGAACTGAATGTACTCCACCTGTAATAACATACCAGAACCCATAACAACCCCCCTCACACACACACACACACACACACACACACACACACACACACACACACGTACACCCCTATACATGTTTAACAGCTGGGCATGGTTAGACTACAGCGACTTGACTAACTCACTTGTTAGAACCCTGAACCCTGACCCCTGACCTCTCTCTGTTTTTTTGGTCCCTGATTTTTCCATAGGGCTGGAGTCGCCATGGTAACGCCTGCTACCTGGTCACTGAGCACATGCAGAACTTCCACAATGCCATGAGTGGTTATTACTGCAAGGACAACCTCCTTACCATAGGCAACAGGTTAGCTGATGGTTCACTCTATATACATATATATATATATATATACATATATATATATATATATATATATATATATATATATATATATATATATATATATATTAGAGATGGGCATAGATTAAAATATTTAATCTAGATTAATCTAGACTAATCTTGAAATTAATCTAGGTTAATCTAGATTAACGTGGCTCCTTTGAATGATGTCGAAGGTGTCCATAATAATGTGTTTGCTACCTAAATAATGACTTATATTACCTAAATAATGACTTATATTACCTAAATGATGACTAAAAGTGGGTCTGCGCGATTGTTGAGCGTGGGGGGGGGGTGCTACCCGAGCTGCTACCTTGAACGGGAGCTGCTACCGGAGCCTTCAGTTGCCGAATTGTTGAGCGGGGGGGGGGGGGGGGGGGGGGGTGCTACCCTCCCCCACTCTCTCCCTGTCCTGTCCTGTCCTCAACTCTTCTCCTCCTCTCATCTCTGCCTCCTCTCCTGTCCTCTCATCCTCTCTTTCCTCTCCTACTCTTCCTTTTCCTCCTCTCCATTCTTCTCCTTCTCCTCTCCTTCCCTTCTCCTCTCCTCTGCTCCTCCCCTCTCGGTAGGTTCGAGCAGGCCTTCGTCAACAGTCTGTTGAGTGAGATGGGAGCCAATAGCAGCAGAGATTACTGGATCGCCCTGGAGGACTCTGAGAAATGGGGGGAGTACCAGTGGGTCCTTGCTAACCGCACCCAGAAGCCGCTCACCTACAGCAACTGGAACAAACACCAGCCAGGTGAGAAAGACCGTCGGGCTGGGCCCCAAAATGTGAACCCAGTGGCAGAGAAAAGAGTATGGCAACTATGCTCAGAGAGGGAGCTGAGTGTTATCGACTATAGCCAGTCAGCTGTGGTCCGTCCTACGACTGAAACGCAATTTACTGTCGATGTTGTGTCTATTTGAAGCATTTGAAGCCTATTTGAAGCATCCCATTCCAGGCGCTCCGCCGTGAGATGAGGACGCCTGGGGACGAGGTTAGCTAACTTAAAACCAAATCTTTGAATCAAAATAGGACTAAAATAGGACAAAATAGGAAGAAGTCTTCTTTAGGCTACATAAAAATTTAACTGTATTAAAAAAAGAAGAATGCTACCACATGGCATGAAATAAAAAGGATTTATCTGTAACAAGAAGGTCAGTTTTATTACACCTGCAGATTTTTTGTAAGAAAAACCAGCCTTTCAACATGATCTGGTTGCCAGTTCTGAGAGCCGTAGGGACTTTCTGATGTTCGCTCCATCTGACACGACGACGTGAATGCACACTTTGCACAGTATGTGCTCCTCCTGATTAATATTACTGGCCCGATATCAGAAGTTATTCCACACAACGGAAAATGAACCGTTTTTTCCTCTGCTCCTCCTGACATTCATCCAGACAAATTGACCCATGAATAACCTGGATGTAATCCACCACACTTTGTCCTGGAGTTGCGACACCTTGTCTGTAAATGCACAAATTGAATAATTTAAAAAAAATTATTATTATTACTTATTTATTTATTTTTAATAAAAAAGAATCGCCCCTGGCCACAATCAATTATTGTGGATGCCAATATCGTCATCGCGATAAATATATGATTAATTGTCTAGCCCTAGTTCAAAGGTCTCCTATTTTACCACCAGGTGCTCGGCACACTCCCATGTGTGATGTCACTAGAGGGTAGATTTGGCTTGCAATGGCTTGCAATGGCTAATTAACATCACACCTGGTGGTAAAATAGAGGACCTTTAAAACAACACCTGGACGGAGCGCAGACTAGGAATCAGGAAACTATAGTCACTGCTTTTAACTTTAACTTTCTTGATTCGTGGTCGGACAGACAGTACAGTGGATTCTAATATAATATGTTATAAGGAGTTCGGTCTAGACCTGCTCTATTTGAAAAGTGTCCTGAGATAACTTCTGTTATGAATTGGCACTATACAAATAACATTGACCGGATTGAATATGTATTCATAGTTGTTGTCCATGAAGCACATTATGCCTCTTACAAGCTCTCTGTTTGTTTGTGTGTTTGTTTGTGTGTGTTTGTTTGTTTGATTGTCCTCTCGTCGTTCATGTGACCGCTGCTTTGGCACCGCCAGTCAGTGCGGGGGGGTGTGTGGTGATGTCCGGCGGCGCGGCCCTGGGTCAGTGGGAGGTGAAGGACTGCCAGTCCCACGAGGCCTTGTCCGTGTGCAAGCACAGCATCCGCGGTTACCATGGCGACGAGCCGGCGACGAACGGGGAGCTGCCTGGCAACAGCAGCATCCCCTGTCCCCCTGGCTGGGAATCGGGGCGGGGTCTCCCGTATTGCTACAAGGTGGGGGGGGGGGGGGGGGGGGGGGGGGGGGGTGGTCTGGCTGTTCAGCTCTGCATACCTGTCAACTCTCCCGCTTTTCCCGGGATTCTCTCCTACTGTCCTCCCGTTTAAATATTTTCCCGTTCACCACCTAATTGTAGACACTTACTTAATGTAAGAACTAGTTAACCCAATCCTTGTGGCAGTGATATTTTAGAGCAAGTGGTTGCCCAGTGGTGATCTTAGGATTCACTCTGTGTCCCCTTGTCTAAATGTAAGGGGTATGTGGACAGTGGTAGGGGTGGTGGGACGGCCCGGGGCGCCGGGAAATGTCCCTTATTTTCAAATATCAAAGTTGACAGCGGCTCTGGTAGGTCTTGGTTGGCTGTCGAGCTAACATCACCAGTCTGATTCACTAAGTGGCCAGACTAGTTATAGTTATCTATAGTGGAAGTAGCTTCTAACCTTACCTCTGCACCAAAGTGTTTAACCGTTAAGATTCCACTGGTTAGTCTGGATGTGTGTTCAATTGGTAGTTAACTGTTTAGTGTGTTTCATGTGCGTTTCATCTGTGTTTAATGTGTGTTTAACCAGTGAGTTGAATGTGTTTTTAAGGTGTGCACTTACCAGCGAATGTGTGGATGTGTGTTAGTGTGTGTAGTATAGCCAATGTAGTATTGGCTGGTTGGCGTGTTAAATATGTATTTAATGAGTGTATGTGTGTGTGTGTGTGTGTGTGTTGTATATACAGGTGTTCCATGATGAGAAGGTGCTGATGAAGCGCTCGTGGGTGGAGGCAGATTTCTTCTGCCAGGCGCTGGGAGCCGACCTCGCTGCCTTCCACCACTACGAGGAGCAGGTGTTTGTCAAGAGGCTGCTCAGCACCATGTTTGAAGGGTTGGTACAGACGCCTGCGCTCCTCCCATACTAGGGGATTACGGGAGATAGAAAGCAGAGCTAAAGTGAAGTTGTTATTTCTGTTGTATATCTGTAGAGTTTGGGTGTGGTTTTGACATTTTAATTTACATTTACTCATTTATTCAAACCTTTTATCCAAAGCAATGAAAATTGAGATAAGGTGTGTAACATAGTCATATGTCGTCAATGGACTAATGTCCTTTATGTATGCATCATTTTCTTTACAAAAAATTACAAAAATAATGTATATAAGTGTGCAGTACTACATCTATTATGTAAAATATATTGTTCAATTGGAATATAAATACAAGCACTGAACAAATTATGTAAATAAACCATTATTTTTCAAATTTCATATGAAAAGGATTTTATCTCAAAACCTGTGAACACAGGATGAGATGTGACAGCTGTGGTGTCAGTTTTCATGGTTACGTGCTCGTTCTGTTTCCCTCTTCAGAACAGAGGGCCGCTGGTTCTGGGTGGGCTTGAATAAAAGAGACCCTGAGGAGCCCGGGTCTTGGAAGTGGTCCGATCAGAGTCCTGTAAGTACAAACACCTGTACACACGCCTGTTAATACACCTGCCTTGTACACACACCTGTTCATACACACACCTGTACACACGCCTGTTAATACACCTGCCTTGTACACACACCTGTTCATACACACATCTGTACACACACCTGTTAATACACCTGCCTTGTACACACACCTGTTCATACACACATCTGTACACACACCTGTTAATACACCTGCCTTGTACACACACCTGTTCATACACACCTGTTAATACACCTGTTCATACACATACCTTTACACACACCTTTTAATATACACCTGTTAATACACCTGTTCATACACACACCTGTACATACACCTGTTAATATACACATGTTAACACACCTGCTAATACACCCACCTGTTGAGTCACCTGTATAGACACCTGTACTCACACCTGCTAATACACACCCGTAAATGCACATGTATACACACACCTGCACACATACCTGTTAATATATTCACTTGTACGTACATCACGTATACACCTGT
The DNA here is from genome assembly GCA_030340625.1 of Merluccius polli. Classification (NCBI taxonomy): domain Eukaryota; kingdom Metazoa; phylum Chordata; class Actinopteri; order Gadiformes; family Merlucciidae; genus Merluccius; species Merluccius polli. The sequence goes on from JAOPHQ010000662.1 coordinate 13,052, forward strand.
TTACACCCATACACATGTTTCTACATTAACTTACACTTACAAACACCTGTACTGTATACACACCTCTGAATACACACCTGTATACACACATATATACACACCTCTGAATACACACATATATACACACCTCTGAATACACACCTCTGAATACACACCTTTATACACACCTGTATACACACGTCTGAATACACACCTGTATGTACACCTGTATACCCACCTCTGAATACATACCTGTATACATGTATACATACACGGGTGTCTACACAGATTCATAAATAAATACAAACTAGATGTTGTGTGTGTGTGTGTGTGTGTGTGTGTGTCTGTGTTCATGTCCTGTGTGTGTATGTGTGTGTCTTTTTGTGTTCATGTCCTGTGTGTGTGTGTGTCTGTGTTTGTGTTCATATCCTGTGTGTGTGTGTTTGTGTGTTCGGTGTGTCTGTTTGTCTTCATGTCCCGTGTTCATGTCCTGTGTGTGTGTGTGTTTGTGTGGTCATATTGTGTGTGTCTGTCTGTGTTTGTGTGTTCGGTGTGTCTGTGTCTGTTTATGTCCTGTGTGTGTGTTTGTGCATGTATTGCGTGTGTGTTTGCCTGTGTGTTGGTGTTCTTGTGTGTGTGTGTGTGTGTGATGATGTCCAGGTGATGTCGGTTTTCTTCGAGGACAAGAACGAGGAGGACGAGCAGCGCAACTGTGCGGTCTACAGTCACTTGACCAACACGCTGCTGCCTCAGCCTTGCGACGCCAAGCACGAGTGGATCTGCCAGGACCGAGGTCGACACATCTCTCAGTGTTCCTCACAACACCACATTGTTCGCATGGACGTGACTCAAAAGGCTCACATTTTCCCTGTGTGGTCTTCAAACTGTGGACCAGGGCCCATAAGTGGGTCGCGCGATTGGCCACAATAAACCATTTTTATAAAAAAATAAATCAAAAATATATATGTATGATAGGGCTGGGATATGGAAAAAATTAGCATCACACTAATTATGGAGAATTTTACACAATATCGATAAACATCACGATATGCTTATGAATTCAAAATACTATTTTAAATAGTCTAACTGAGGGTCATTACATTGAAATATATGGAAATTTAAAGTATGGCATCAGACTAAAAGTAGTTTTCCTTTCTCACTGATTTCAAACCTCATATTTGATCATTTTAAGGGCATATCTTCTCAACATAATTAATTTATTCTATAAAACTGGGTTATCACGATAAGTTGATATCATTTAATTCATTTCATGATGATACAATACCATTCAAAGACGATGATATTTAATTATTGGCCAGCCCTCATGCATGCCTACATGCCTTGTCGGTTTCATTTGATCATTAGCATGTCTGAAGACTGAAAAGGGGGATGGTGTATTGATGAACAATATACATAAAGAAATATTATATATATCTCACATTTTTGACATGGTAATGAGAATGTTGAAACATTTGGTGGGTCCTGGGCTACAAGTACCTTCACGGGTAGATCATGGCCTGAAAACATTTGGGAAGCCCTGTTAGAACCTGCCCTGTTCTATACACACCTACACACCTCAGGACAGAGGTCCGATTCCTCTACTATTCACACTAAGTGTATTGTATTATTCATATAGAGCTGTTCTAATCTGTGGCCACCAGTGCATTCATACACATTCCTTCAACGACAGCGGTGTCAACCATGAAAGGCAACAGCCAGCAGGTCGTGTGGAAGTTAGGGTTAGCTGTAGGTTGCTCAAGGACACCTCAACGCTTATTAGCTAAACCAGCTGAACCAGGGAATCGAACCTGCAACATTCCGGTTGCCGGACGACCTGCTCTACCCCCTAAGCCGCTACACAGCAGTCGTGGATCAATTCTGGGATCGATTCCTTTAAAAGTTCACACTAGCAACTGTCACTCACTGACGTGATCGGAGATCTACCTCTGATCTGGGGCTTTTGTTTTCCAAAACTCTGATTATCGCATTATCATGTGGTTTGAACTCATTAGGGTGCAGATGGTTATGCTCGTATTGATGAATCTCTGTCTGTTTGACTTGCAGGTGAGGAACTGAAAAAGCCCTATTGGTACACAGAACGTAAGTTACACAGCACTTCTTTGTTCCATGATTACCTCCACTAAGGAGGTTATGTTTTCACCCTGTGTGTGTGTGTCTGCGTGTCTGTGTCTGTGCGAATATCTCAAAGAGTTGAGCATGCCAATCAGCCAAAAGGGGGCATGGTAATGTGTGATAGATCACAAAAGACAACATTTTGTAAATGGTTCGGGTGACCTTCCCTAGCCCCGCCCACTTCCTGAGAATCTCTAAAGGGGCCTTGTGGGGTGTCATGGGATTCAGCTCAGAGCAGCCGATTGGCTCCCTCTAAGCCACGGCCACATCTGTCAAACTGATTCCTTGGCCGAGGTCTGTGCACATTTCGTAGTCTTGTCAATGCTGTTGCTGACTTGCACCGCTCACGCCCCCCCCCCCCCCCCTCCAGAGGGCGAGCCCTGGGTGTTCTACCGCGGGGCAGAGTACCTTCTGGCAAGGCAGATGTTCGACTGGGAGGCGGTGTCGCTGGCGTGTCAGATGATGGGCGCCCAGCTGCTGTCCATCCACTCCATGGAGGAGCTGCGCTTTATCCAGGACCGCATGGCCAAGGTCCGGAGCATGGCTGCACACGCATGCACACAGTAATACACACACACACATGCACACACATGCAGAGTCATGCGCGTGCGTGCGCACACACACACACACACACACACACACACACACACACACACACACACACACACACACACACACACTCGAAGGCACACACACTCTCACGGGCAGGCATGCATGCACAAACACACATGCACACACCGAGCTGTAATGTGTGTGTGGCACGATAGTCCTTGGTACAAGCCTTGTGTTTAAACATTTAAAGCTGCAAGCTTCATCCTGTGAACAGACCAGCTTTTAGTGTACAAGTGCTCCCACAAAAGGCACAGCCGTCTCAATACAGAACTAATGGGGTCTCTCCCTGTGTTAAAGCTGTCTGTCAGGGATCTTTCAGGGGTATTTTCTCTGCTGCAGGAGAGAGAGAGAGAGAGAGAGAGAGGGAGAGGGAGGGAGGGAGGGAGGGAGGGAATACTGGAAATACTATAATAATACGCCTGCGTAGAGCGTGCAGGACGGAGGACAAAAAGTACGTTCCGGAAATGTTTTGTTCCAAGATGGCGGACAAGACTACCGACTCATCCGTAATGATGACTGTTTTTGCGTTGATATCAATACTACATGTATTTGGACGTATCTGCAATATGTATAATAACATATTAAATAATATTAATAATAAATAATAAAATGACACTTCTTCTTCACCCTCGGATATTTGTATTCCTCCAGTTTCACGCCAGTTGCATGATAGAAACGTCATCAATGCTCTTCTACTTCTTTATATTTACCACCACCGACCGTACTGGAGTATATAGAACAGGATCTAGTCGCTGTGAATTCTCCGGACAATGACCTGCTCTATTAACACATTGGCTCCATCGGCCATTACACTGACTTTGTACTAGGGAGCTGGCAGGGAAGAATCTGTTAATTGTTCTGTCCGACTGATTCGGACATTTGCGTTTTCATGTAAAGCTCCTCCTGTCTCTGTCTGTCTGTCTGTCTGTCTGTCTCTCTGTCTCTCTCTGTCTCTCTCTCTCTGTCTCTCTGCAGCTCTCTGTGGGTGCTGCTGATTGGTGGATAGGGCTGTCCATCAACCTTCCCAGGGAGGAAGTCAGGTCTGTTTTGTGTGTGTTTGTATTTGTGTGTGGCAGTGTCTGTGTGTTATATGCCAGTTGACTTTTCCACACACTGTACAATAGTGCATACTAAATGTGTGTGTGTGTGTGTGTGTGTGTGTGTGTGTGTGTGTGTGTGTGTGTGTGTGTGTGTGTGTGTGTGTGTGTGTGTGTGTGTGTGTGTGTGTGTGTGTGTGTGTGTGTGTGTACAGTTGGAGTGATAAGACAGAGGTGGATCTCCATAACTGGGCTGAGGGCGGGTCTTACGGTGGTCCTGTCAATCATAAGCTGTGTGTCACCATGTCCTCAGCATCAGGTAACACACACATTCACTCACTCATTCACTCACTCACACACACAATTAATATCTAACGTTCTTTTGTTATTTATGTGAAAAATATAGGAAGTAACCTGTGTGCCGGACCCCTGCTGTGTTTCAGGGAAGTGGTCCGTGGGCGAGTGCAGCGGTCTCCATGGTTACGTGTGTAAGAGGAGGACGGTGTCGGTGGTCGAGACCCGTCGCGAGCCCCACTACATCGGGGGCTGCCCCGAGAAGTGGCTCTACTTCGGACACAAGGTGTGTGACACAGTGTGCACAGGCATACACTGACCTCTGCTCTGGGGACTAACAGTACAGACCACACCTTCAACAGTGTTCAACAGTTGAGTTAGTCTACTGATGATCAGGTAGTCTCAGGGCGCTTTCACACCTATAGTTCAGTAGACTCTGTCCGATTCTTTCACACCTATAGTTCAGTAGACTCTGTCCGATTCTTTCACACCTATAGTTCAGTAGACTCGGTCCGATTCTTTCACACCTATAGTTCAGTAGACTCAATTCTTTCACACCTATAGTTCAGTAGACTCGGTCCGATTCAGGGGTTCATTTTCACTTGGTTCCATTAGCGTTCACACTGGACTTTGTCAAGCGAACCAAACACGTCACGCTGTTGAACGGGTTGCTCGTCTATCGGACAGAAAATGCTTCCTTGTTGCGGACAATAAAAATGGAGCAACAACTTTCTGCGGTCTTAGGTTTTTTCATTTCGCTTTGGTGTTCCTACAAATTAACAATAACCCCATTTCCACCATATGATCACTGAATGATAAAAACGTCAGTGTTTTTTGCTTGACCACAAGCAATTGCTTTGTACATTCGTCCAACCATACTTCGATGAGTGCTTTCAGCTCCTTTCACCTCCTGGTTGCAGCATGTCTGACCGTTCACGTATACCTGGCTGAATATGTTTATTATTTCCAGTTTGCGGGAAAACTGTACATTGAACTCAATGCATTGTTTTTTGGTTTGCTTCCTAAAGTTGGGTCGGATCACGTTCACACAGGGCTGGGCAATACATCGATACTATATCGATATCGTGATATGAGACTAGATATCATCTTAGATTTTGGATATGGAGATATTCAATTACCTATAATTTGGCCATATCGCCCAGCCCTACGTTCACACCTAAAGCAAACTGGACTTGGAAGTAGACCAAGTCCACCATTTCAAGCAGACCAGAGTTTGTTTGTTAGGTCCGCACAAGAGTTGGAATGAGCATTCACACCACCCCAAACAAACCGTACTATCGTGGGAAACACTCTTGTTGTGAACCCTGGAGCGTTTCTAATACCCTCTGACATGGTAACACCCTCTTACATGGTACAGTATCCTGCACCATTCTTCTTTGGGGTTTTTTCCCTCTTTTGTTTTGTTTTTACCACTGCTGTTTTATGTTATTCATTATCTATTTTAAAATGTCCATAATCCATATATTGCACTTGCTTATTGTTTTTTTTACTGTGTTATATTACTTGAAATTTTAACTCAAACTGTTTTTACTGTAAGCCAGGTACTAGGCCTATCAGATCGATAGGTTCAGATGTACTTAAAATGCACAAACCTCCTTTTCTTTCTGATGCCATGTAAAGCACTTTGAACAATCCCTGTATGAAAGGTGCTATATAAATAAAGATTTACTTACTTACTTACTTACTTACCTGGGTTCGTTTGGGCATATGTGAACACAGCCATCGCACTAGGGTGCGGACTAAAACAACCACCTGTACAGGGTGGTCTCGGTGCGCTTCCAAGCACACTCTGGAACGGTTCCTTTGCAGTGAGAATACAATCCAATCCAGTTTTGGTCCGTTTTTAAATATTGCCGTGTGGAAACAAACCGAACCAGAGTGCAAGATGGTAACAAATTAGTCCCTGATTCGGAGCAAAGCAAATAGACTATAGATGTGGAAACGCCCTAGGGTTCAATTAAAATGGACCAAACAGCTGGTGTGTGAAAGCACCCTCAATGTGGTTTGGCTTTGAGATGGGGAGGGACACTCTGTAACAGTTTCCATGGTGAAGGCAATCAGAGACAACCGACCATCATGATAAAATGTGCAGTTGACACCGGTTCTACAACTGTTAGAATCATTTTAGTTGTAGTTCCCAACTTCAGACAAGGGACCGTGGGCTCACAGCAAAATAACTTGTCACGTGTGTGTGTGTGTGTGTGTGTGTGTGTGTGTGTGTGTGTGTGTGTGTGTGTGTGTGTGTGTGTGTGTGTGTGTGTGTGATGACAGTGTTTCCTGCTGCACCTCCCTGATCGACCAGAGGATGGTAAGAGTTGGCCGGATGCCCACTCCATCTGCTCCTCCTTCCAGGGCTCGCTGGTGGCCATTGAGGACCCCGTCCAGCAAGGTGACACCCCCACCACCCACCACCCTACTACCACCCCCGCCCCCACCCCCACCACCACCCTACCATTAATTACTAAACAATGACCAAACCTTTTTTTGTTACATTTGAAGACATCATTTTTTGCCACCACAGTTCTTTGGTGAATGTTCAGTGAAGTCCTTGGCAAGGCACCGAGTACATTTCTAACTCTATGTGTCCGCCCCCCACGGTGGTGTCCGCCCCCCCATGGTGGTGTCCATGGTTACGGCAGCCTACATCACGATGCTGCTGCAGGGCAGTGCCGTCGGCGTGTGGATCGGACGGGGCAACGAGGACAGGGAACGATGGAGCAATGGGAGACGCCTGGAGTACACCAACTGGTCTCCCACTAATACTCCTGCTGTATGTACTATATATATATATAATACTAATACTAATACTAGCTAACACTAATTAATACTAACTAATACTATACCAACTGGTCTGTCACTAATACTCCTGCTGTATATGTACTATATATATATATATATATATATATATATATATATATATATATATATATATATATATATATTTAATACTAACTAATACTAATTAATACTAACTAATACTACACCAACTGGTCTCCCACTAACACTCCTGTTGTATTTACTATATCTGACTATAAATGGAGGAGTCTCTATGTCTGTCCTTCGATTTTCTCAATAATCGTTCATCTGATCGACTTCACACTTGGCGGGCGTACTGCTGAGGACCCAAGGAAGCGCAGTGTCAAGTGTGAAGTTGTTTCGATGAGCAGCTCTCGAGAAAGCTGCAATCAGCAATACCAGAAGCCTGTGTGTGTGTGTGTGTGTGTGTGTGTGTGTGTGTGTGTGTGTGTGTGTGTGTGTGTGTGTGTGTGTGTGTGTGTCTGTGTGTCTGTGTTTGTGTGTGTGTGTGTCTCTGTGTGTCTGTGTTTGTGTGTCTGTGTTTGTGTGTGTTTGTCTTTGTGTGTTTCTGTATATGTGTGTGTGTGTGTGTGTGTGTGTGTGTGTGTGTGTGTGTGTCTATATATGTGTGTGTGTGTGTGTGTGTGTCTCAGGAGGATGAGTGGCTGAGTGCTGCACTCGCTGCAGGTGAGCCTCTGTGCACGGCACTCTCCAACCACCACAGCCTGCACCTGGCGGGGAAGTGGTACGACGAGAAGTGCTCCGAGACCGGCTACGGCTTTGTCTGTCAGAAGGCCCAGGGTGAGCTCCTATTGGTCTATCATCATCTTATATTACACATAATAATATAATATAATTATAATATAATATATAATATAATAAATATAATAACATCGTTACCAACGCTCAAAGTAGCGTCTAGTGCTTTGATCATGTGTTCACGCCATCATTCTTTTGAACATAAAAAGCAAAACACGTGCCCTGTAGAGCACATATATCACTCTGAGGCCGTCCTGTCCTGTGGTTGTCCTTGCGTGTCTCTGTACGACCGTACGCTCATTGGCCCCGCCTCCCTGTTCATTATAATTACCACCTGCTAATTATCTTAGCGATGTTCAGCCTTTGACTGTACATGATAAATGTCAAAGAAATGAATCTGAGAAGTGATCCGAATGATGAATAAACATTCCCTTAATTTCACACAATGAGTGTTTATTAATATGTGTAACTGGATATTTGATATTGGATATTGGAGGTTTTTCGTGACCCTGAACCAGTTCAATAATAAATAGGGAAGCGGTGCAATCTGAGACAGACCAATCAGAAAGCGGCATCACAGCAGATCAATGTGTATTTCAGCTGAAGGATGAAGGCCTCGCCAGTCTATTTTAGTCCTCCTCTTCGTCATCTGAGGAAGTCAGCCTGTAAATAAACCTCACCTCCAACCAGCTTCTCTTACCGTCTGGTTCTTACTGTCACATCAGCATTATATCACCTGGGCTTGTTCTGCTAATGCTGTTTTAGTTCAGTTGGAACATTTTAATATTGAGTTGATTGTTTGTCTGTAGAAATACTCTCTCTCTCTCTCTCTCTCTCTCTCTCTCTCTCTCTCTCTCTCTCTTCCCCCCCCCCTCCCTCCCCCTCTCTCTCTCAGACCCGTCCAAACCCCCGACCCACTCCTACCACCACCCCATTCCTGAAATTGTGGAGTACAAGAGCCACAGCTACAAGGTGTTGCCGGGCAACATGAGCTGGTACAAGGCGCACTACGCCTGCAAGGACAGCGGCTCGGAGCTGGCCAGCATCACGGACGCATACCACCAAGCCTTCCTCACCGTGCTCGTCAACCGCCTGACCGCGCCACACTGGATCGGCCTGTACAGCCAGGACGTACGTAACCCCCGGACCCCTGCTTCTGTTCTTTTGACTACCAGCCGAAAGGTTCTGGGTTCCCATCCCAGGTCCGCAGTCTACCTGTAGGCATCCTGGAGCAAGATGACGCCTAACCCCTACCTGCTCCTTAATGAGATGTATCAAAATAAAACAGTCAGCGTAAAGGTTAGTGGTCGGGTTAGAGGTAGGTATAGGGGTTAGTGTCAGGGTTCGATGTTAGGGTTAGTGTTGGGGTCAGCCAGGGTTAGGGTCACAGTGTTGAGCTGAATTCACACCCCATGTTTGCAAAGATCACAGATCTTTACGGAGATGCCTGCATTTAATCAAGAGACAGAATCGCGAGGCCGAGTCTGCTCCATTGAAAATATGTTGGAAAGGCAACACATCCATGTGATAAAGATGCTGCAAAACCATTTAAATGCGCTGCTGAAAAGACGGTGTATCACAACCAACTGAAAGCATTTTGATTTTGATTTCCCCGCTCAACCAATCAACGATTGCTTTGGTTAGGGGTAGGGTTAATGTTAGTGGATGTGGTGGGCTTGGCTCTGGGCCCCACAGCCTGTGTTGAAATGACGTGCATGAGACATGCACGCTCCCAGCGTATGCTCTCTCAGTAGGCAGCCCACATAATCAGCGGCCCACGCAAGGATGTCTCGCTCAAAGGCTGAAATGAACACATGAAGCGAGGGAATTCATTTTCCCAGCATGCATCCCACTGTTTGTTTGTTATCTTCATTTCCTCTCTGCATTGCTCTTCTGTTGCTGTGACTGTTCTCATTTTCCCTCATCCTGGTTGTCTTATCTTATCTTATTTTATCTCAGCCTAGCTTAGTTTAATTAGTTTAGTTCATCTCAGGTTAGCTTAGTAGTTTAGTTTTGTGCAGTTGAGTTGGGTCAAACTCAGTTTGTCTTTGCTGAGATTAGCTTATTTTAATTCATAGTTAGGGGTTAGCTTAGCCTAGTTTATTTCCGCTTGTCTTTTTGCGTATCTTAGCTTAGCTTTTTTCATCTTCATCTTTCATCTCTTGTGACCTCACTTCCTGTCAGGATGGCACAAACTACCAGTGGTCGGATGGAAGCGACACGGTTTACGCCCACTGGGATGCCAGCGAGGACGAGGAGGACTTTGTGACGGGGGAGTGTGTGTACATGGACGTGAGCGGGGGGTGGAGGAGGGCTGACTGCGAGAGGCTGCTACCGGGAGCGCTGTGCCACCTCCCCCCGCCAAGTCAGTCGTTGCTTGGGTTTTTTCTTTGTTTTCTTGGCTGCTCTCTAATTGGTTCAAGGTCACTTTGAGTCATATTTGTTGAAATATGTCACAAAGTACAACACCTGCAGAATCAATACAACACAATAACCATTATTACAATATAATATTATTGTTGTTATTATAATAACATGCATATTAACCCTAACCCTATGTTATAATATTGTTGGGATTGATTTTCCACAAAAATAACGGTAAAGTGAATTGTGACAATTCACAGTGTAAATATAGAAAGTATGTAAATAATAAAACACTGGCAACAACTCACAGCTCACAGAGACAAACCTGCACATTTCTGGGTGTGTGTGCATACGGCTAGTGACATGTAATAACCCACGTTCAACCAGAGGCGGCACTGTCCCTGCTGTTTGACTTTAAAATGTTAATTGAGTCCTGAAGTTTAAACACAGTTCTTGTGGTTGCGTTATCATTTCCTTGTTAAGCATGAGTTCAACATGTTATGTGAATATGCAGGTTAATAACTGAACACACTGTCTTATCTCTCTCTCTCTCTCTCTCTCTCTCTCTCTCTCTCTCTCTCTCTCTCTCTCTCTCAGGGAGCAATGCGTTCACCATCTATGAGGTGGTGTGTCCCTCTACGTGGGTGAAATTTGGGGTCGGCTGCTACAACTTTGAGCCGGCGGTCCAGAGACTGACCCTGAAGGAGGCCAGAGACCACTGCAGGCAGAAAGGTAGGCCGCTGGCTTTCCCACAAAATGAGCTCCCCCGCTCGAGATGGGCTATCTGGAGAACGGACAGACAGATAATTTGGCACAAAATATAACAACAAAAACATTTTTTTTTAAATTTAAAAATGATTTTATTGATTTAAAAATGATTTGATTTCTTCCTCTAAAATAAATAGTCTGTTAGATAATGATGGCTCTCCAGCCAATCAGAATCGAGTATTCACCATGGTGTAAACAGTAATTATACCATGGCCGGGTGAATACTCGATTCTGATTGGCTGTAGAGGTGTGCATTATTTTTCGATAACATGCACGGCCTAAAAATTAATGCGCTAAACGAAATGTTAATAGCTGTCATCTTGGACTGGACTCGGACAGGACTACATTTAACAAGCTTCCCCGTTGCCAGGTCGTTATTAAGATCGTCTCTATTTACTGGAGTAATAAGTTAACGTCTGCATTCCATATGAATCTCATGTTAACTGACATTAGCCATTAGTCAGACCCAGGCATTAGTCAGACCCATATATTTCTCCAGTCATTTGCCGTTTGTTTACAGGCACACACAAAGTAGTGCAAGATAAAAGTTATACTTTTGAGACAGAATTACCCCAAAATATGAATCAACACCCTTCGCAAGTGGCCATGGTATAAGCGGGATAATCCACTCCGATGGATTATCCCGCTTATACCATGTATCGCATGTATCGAAAATAATGCTCTTTGCGGAGGCAGGTTCTTAGCCCCCGTGTCGTGCATTATTTTTCGATAGACCCTATAGACACACCTCATCATGGATTATCCCTTACTTAAAACATACTTATGAGTATGATATTCCATTTCTGCCAAGTCCGTTCTGCTAGATGCACTTTTAAGATTTTGACAGACGTGTGAAGAATACAGCGTGAGCACCTGAGCAGGTAGCTTGGTTTAGCAGAACACCCACACAACTGAACTAGTAGTAGTTCAGTATTCATGTATAAGTTTAGGATGCACCGATATATATATCAGCCACCTTGGCCCAGAGTGGTTTAATAACGTGTCATCTGATGGTTTGAAAAAGGCCGATGTTAGAGGTCGATATTCATTTTCAGTTTATTGATTGTGGAGCTAAACCGTCGATGCAGTAGGAGGGAGCACGCCCCCTAGAGGCCGAGAGAAGTATTTCAACTATTCAAATGATAAAGGAAAAAACACATTACACATTAATTCACAGTACACTTTATCCATAAACTAGGTTTTAGTCAGTTGTTGTAGGAAGCAACTAGGGCATACTTCAGGTATTTATTGTTCAGCTATAAATGACACAGCTGTTTTGTTAAAGGGTAGATTGAACTATTTAAACTTTTGATATAAAAATAATGCGTGACCAAGTGACCAAATTAAATCCATCAAATCTCATAAAATGCGTAATGCATGTGCGATATGACATGAAGCTTGCAGTTACATCTAAATAAAGATAGATTAATTTTATGAATAGAACAAATCTATTTGTATTCCTGCCTTATTTCCTGTTCCAGTGACCTTGCTAGATATAGTATCTAAACTCTAACTCCTTCTGAAACCTCAGATCCCTCCGACGATCATCCCCAAGTAGCGCCAGTATGCCACGGTCTATTTCTAGCCAGCTGCCATTCCAGCGAACACACCCCTTCTTCCCCCGTGTGGACGTTGTGTTTTGTGCTTTCAGCCAACACGTCGGATGTCCTCACCATCCAGAGTGAGATGGAGAACCGCTTTGTCCTGGAACAGCTGTGGTCGTCCGGGTTTCCCCACCAGATGCTGTGGCTGGGCATGTTCTTCAACACCAACAGTAAGGACCACCGTGTTGGTAGCAGCAGGAACTAGCAGACCATCTGGCTCTGTTCTGCTTTGCATCTATTAATTCATTCACCCATTCATCCATCCACACATTCATTAATTGTTTAATTAACCAATCAATGATTCGAAGAGCAAAAAGTGATGTACTCTGGTGAAAAAACCTGGTGAAAACTCGGTCAAATCTGGTAAAAATGTTTTTGTTTTTTTTAGTATATATTTATTATTAATTGTTTGTCACATCTTATTCACATATACAACTTTTTTTTTTTTTAAACAATTATCCCCCCCTTCGAGAGAACCCCCGCCCCCCTCCAAAGTTGAACATTCAGCACAGCAGTCAGACAGTCACAAGCATGGAAGAATGTCATATGGCAATAGTAACGACAATAATTAATAATAATATAAAATAGAGAAACAATTATACATTACAATAATCAAGAATTGATATAGAAAATAAAATAGGAAATAAAAATAGTAAAACAGACAGCAAAACCTCTCCTTTAACATTCAACTGTTATTCCTTGGTCTGGGAAGCACCTTCCAAAATATGTTAGATATTCTAGGTCCTACATAATCGAGAAATGGGGTCTGTATATGATAAAATAAACCAATTTTCCCTCTGGACCAGTATGTCAGATATTCCATGGGTAAAAGGTCAAATATTACCTTTTGCCAATCTAAAACTGTAGGTGGCTTATTTGAAATCCATTTCAGCAATATAGTTTTACGTGCAGCAAATGTTAAAATATTCCACAATTGTTGACAATGAGATCCTTTTATTTGTGGGTGTGGTAGTCCCAACAACAGACCTGGTACACATTTGGGTGGAAACCCTGGTGAACCCTGGTGAACTCGGGTGAAACCCTGGTCAAACTGTTTTAGTGTTTCACTGTTTCTCTGTTTCTCTCCTCCCAGCGGAGTCCCTGGCCTGGTTGGATGGCTCCCCTCTCAACTACACCAACTGGCACTTCCGCGCCCCGGAACGCAGCGTTCTGTCTGCAGACACCTGCCTGTCTGTCAGGGTGCTGGACGGCATGTGGCACCTGTCTTCCTGCTCCCAGCGACTGGGCTTCGTCTGCAAGATACGCCCCGGTACCAGCATTACCACCACCACAACCACCACCACTGCCATCTATACTGCCACCATTACCACCACCACAACCAGCATTACCACCACCACAACCACCACCGCTGCCATCTATGCCACCACCACCACCACCATTACCACCACCACAACCACCACCACTGCCATCTATACTGCCACCATTACCACCACCACAACCAGCATTACCACCACCATTACCACCACCATTACCACCACCACAACCATCATTACCACCACCATCTATACCACCACCACCACCACCATCTATACCACCACCACCACCACCACCACCACCACCATCTATACCACCACCACCACCACCAACAACAACAACGACGATACTACAGCCTGATACCCTATACTGTGTGTGTGTGTGTGTGTGTGTGTGTGTGTGTGTGTGTGTGTGTGTGTGTGTGTGTGTGCGGTATGTCCATTATGGTGTGTGTGTGTGTGTGTGTGTGTATTTATGAATTGTATGTGAACTGAAATGTGTTTTTATTTCCTGCAGACATGATAAGCGAGGTGGAAGTGGAACCACTAAATGGTAAAAAGTGCTTTTATTTTGGCGGGTCATAACCTTATAGTTACAGTCACCATAAATGTGTCACTTTTATTTTGTCATAACCCTTAGAGATAAATTAATATGCAACACAAGCTGCATAATAGCTGACCCATGCTAACTCTGAGCTGTATAACTGCTGACTGTACGACTCTGTGATTGAATGAGATGAGATAAATCATTATTGATCCCCAAAGGAAATATTGAGACTTCAACTTGAGGACAGAAGAATCGTACATACAGTTATTGATGTCTCGGAACGCAAATAATCGACTCATCCGCTGGCAGAACACATGTAATGTGATTTCTGTAATCTGTGATTTCTGTAATTTTTAGGATTTTAAATGAAATCATAAGATGAGTTTTGCTCACTGTCAGCCTCAGACTCAGCTCCAGTGTGAGCTGCTTTCTGGAAGTGGAGAGAAGCCTATTGTTCCCCATATCAAAGACTTCTTCTAAGCAGGCATGCTGGGGACCCCTGCCCTTCGCTAGAACCAGAACAAGCCCAGCATTTGTTCTGTGTCTCGTCTCTCAGTAGTCTTTAGATAAATGAGCAACCTGAGGCAACCAGGCTGTTTCCTAATGAGCAACGTGTGGCAGCAAGACATGACACGAAAAAAACAGGAAAACACATAAAACGAAAACATATCTCACATTCACACCCACCACACATTCACACATCATAAAACCAGCAACCCTGCAGACAAACTATGAGGTTTCCACATTCTCCATATCTGATAACATCTCTCTCTCTCTCTCTCTCTCTCTCTCTCTCTCTCTCTCTCTCTCTCTAAACAATTAGAACATTAATTGTCCTTTAAATCATAATTGCACACCTTATTCCCCAGGATTCCCTGTGAACCAGACGAATCTGCAAGCACATGTTTTATTTGCTCTGGCAGATATGTCTGGCCCGTCTCTGGCCACTATGTCACACGTTTCGTTGCTCTGATTGGTTGAAGGTCTATCCAATTGTGTCCAGAGGCATTTTGGTCTGCACCCGTTGATGACCCCCTTGGAAATCGAAAATGGAGAGGTTCCAGACTAACACGCATTTGCGAATTGGTCTGGCTAAGGATTGCCAGGATCGAGCTGGGAATGCAACCAGCGACCCTGCAGCAGTTCTTGCTCTACAAGCTATAGCCATGTTCTCCCTGACGTCCGTGTCTATGTGGCAGGTCTCCATCGGGGGGTCGTCCCAGCCGCCGTCCTGGTGGCCATTCTGATCTTCTGCGTGGCGGGCGCTGTTCTCTGGCTCCTGTACCGGAGGAGCGCTTCACGCTTCGGCCGGCTCCCCCCGCTGGTGGGCGGTGCTTACTACAGACAGACAGACTCCCAGGCCACCGAATCGGACGGCAACGTGCTCATCACCGATCTGGAGGCTCCTGCCGGGGAGTAGCATCCACACATTGCTCACTGTGTCCCTGTAAGGAGACACTCAGTGGCTCATCTTGCACTCTCTCTTTCTCTGTCTCTGTCTCTCTCTCTGTCTTAGTCTCTGTCTATCTCTCTCTCTCTCTCTCCCTGTCTCTCTCTTTTGCTCCATTTCTCTCTGTTGCTCTCCATCTCTCTCTCTCTATCTGTACCTCACTCTCTTTCTGTCATGCTCTCTAGTGGTGCTGTGTGTGTGTGTGTGTGTGTGTGTGTGTGTGTGTGTGTGTGTGTGTGTGTGTGTGTGTGTGTGTGTGTGTGTGTGTGTGTGTGTGTGGGTGGGATAGGATGTGTGTGTGTGTGTGTGTGTGTGTGTGTGTGTGTTTTGGGTTTTCCAGTTCACTTTTAGTCAGCAATGTCACATTCCCAAGCTCTCATTGGTCAGGATTCTGGTCACATGACAGCAGCCAAGCCAGTGTTTTTCACACATGGGAGAAGTTTTCCTTCAGGGCTTTCTGCCTAACCCTAACCCTAACCCTAACCAAGTAGTTGTGTTGCCTAAACCTAACCAAACTGCGACTGAAAACTGAAAATAATAAGTGAACCAAGTCCAAAAATAATACGTGGTTCGGGACACAAACCCCAGTCTCCTGTGTTCGACCCATTCATCCACCACAACCTTCTCCCTTTATGTACCGTGTCGCTCTTTGTACCACAGCACCTGACTTCCTAGGCTTTCGGACACAAAGGGCTTCCTGGCAGAAAGTCAGAAAGGCAAACTTCTCCTGTGTGCTGGTTCTTCCGCCTCCTGAACTTCACTGTTCACAATATTAACCATTAATCAGCATGCTTCGATTTCCTGTGAGGAAGTATTGTGTGATTGCAACTACAAGACACACAAACAAGAACAGGTTGTAATATACAAGGTCAGGTGCGTGGTGAGGTAATGGCCATTACATTACACATTACCAGCTAATGTTAAAACAAAAAATTGAATCAGGGACGTGTTTAGTTCATGAGGAGAGGCACTTGGCGTGGTTAGACAGGTTAGACAGGTTAGACGGTGTTATTTTAATGAAGGATGTTTTACACACCGTATTTTCAAGATCAGAAGCCTTTTCTGGTCTCCAGCCGAAGTCATTGAAAACATGTTCAGAGTGAAAGTGTGTTTAGAAAATGAAGCTGTTATTGCCAGGTTGTCTCCGTGTGGAGAGGTGTTGTATGACGTGATGGTCGTACAGTCTCAGTATTAGGCCTACCTGTGTGGTGGTGCTTTTGTATTTTTATAAAGAAATGGGTTTGATGTCAGAGTTGTTTCTCTTGTATTTGCTATTTTATTAGGAGAACATATGAGGCATCAATAATAATTGATCATATGGTAGCAAATGTGTTGGATGTGTTTTTGCACAAATGTTTTTTTTGTTAATAAATGTAAAGTGTGACGATAACAAGATGTCTTCTTTTTAATGTTTCTTCTCTTGGTTTGATTAAAACAAAGAATGTTGCTGTTGCAACTATTTGTCTTTTCTTTTTCCTTTTTTTCTTTGTTGCTTTATCTCTTTCTTTCTTATATACGTTATGTATTATTAATGTATTATTCTAATTAATTAATTATTGTTTAAACGTGTTTTTATTTTTTAAACATGTTTTATTTAGCCTTTATTTAACCAGGTTTGTCCCAAAAAGGGACAAACCTGAAGGGAGACCTGGCCAATAAGTAATTGTTAAGAAATGTGAAAATATTAAATTGCCCTTTCATTTATAAATAATAAATAAAATAATAAAATAAAAAATCTGAAATAATATTATTCATTCGTAATTATATATATTTTGTTTGCCAGGAAAATTATGCAGTCAGATTGCATAAATAAAAAATCCCACAAATGTATGAAAATGATACATCAATCACAAAGACATTGAGCGTGCAGGTGCAGTAATATCAACCGCGCTCAATAAACTGCGACAGACGCGCAGCAGGAGAGCCGCGACGCCGAGGGGGCGCGCGCCGCGGTCTCCTGGTGGCGCGCGGGCTCCTGGTTTCCCCGCCCGGAAGCGGCCGGGGGGGGCGGCGTCAGGCCGGCCGGGGGGGGGCGGCGTCAGGCCGGCCGTCGGGGCGCAGTATCCGGGTTCAGGATATCTGGGTTGGCCAAACAACAACGCAGTAACAGACGACGCCGCCGCAGTCGCAGTCCGGACCGCACGTCTGACAGTAGAGACGGCGAGCCGCGGGTTTTCTCCTTGCTTCTTCTTCTAACCTGGGAAACTATGAACCCAGCGGGAGCCATAGTCTCGTAGAGAGGGTCCTGGGTCTATCGTGGTGAGGGTCCCGGGTCTAGTCTAGTCCGGACTTGACGTCGGAGATGTTAAAACTACTAGTTTCTCTTTGTTTCTTCCTGCTGTGGGACCGCGGCGCGAGCCCCCTCGGGGCGTGCGCTCAGACGCACGGTAAGTTATCGCCCTTTTGTATTGCACGCGCACACACACACACACACACAAACGCGCAACCCGGTCTGGGGTTTTTCGGCTCATCGGTGCCGACTGGTTCACGAACGGACCCGTTATTGATCACCGATCCGGTGTCGCGTGGGAAGGAACTTCGGCGGATCGATGAGTCGCGCGGTCGCGAGCGTGAAAACGAAAGCGATACCGAGCGCGCGATGACGTCCCCCCCCCCCCCCCCCCCCCCCCGCCCTCTGGATCCACCGCTGCGAGGCTTTTAAAACCCTTCAAAAGTGGGTCCCTCCGGGTAGCGAGGCCACTAAGTTGTCCCCCCCCCCCCCCCAGCGGGACTTGACCCCGACCCCCCCCCCTGCGGGACTTGACCCAGACCCCCCCCTGCGGGACTTGACCCAGACCCCTCCCGCGGGACTTGACCCAAGCCCCCCCCCCCCCCCCCATGTCTTGACAGCGGGCCATAAAATGCACACTCATCGCCCGGGCCGATAGGAGGTGTGATAGTTTTCTTTGGACACGGTTCGTGACGCATGAGAAATGAAACGCGACGCTAACTCTTTCTGGACTTGATGTTGATGAAGTGGCGCCGCCGCCGCGCCGGGGGGGGGGGGGGGGGGCTCGAGGTCGCCTGGCTGGGCGCCGGCGACGTGATAAGTCGACTACGCCACTACTAGTGAACACACAACAACATGGACACCACGTCCATGTCAGTTTAGAAAACATGCCGTTGTTGTTGCTTTTGTATGGGTCCTATATCTGACGGACTTCAGCTACAGATAAGGTGGACTCTCTCTCACACACACACACACACACACACACACACACACACACACACACACACACACACACACACACACACACACACTGTGACGTGTGACCTCACTTCCCCCCTCTCTCTCTCTCTCTCTCTCTCTCTCTCTCTCTCTCTCTCTCTCTCTCTCTCTCTCTCTCTCTCTCTCTCTCTCTCTCTCCTCATGAAGATGGGGACGCCTTCGCCATCCGCCACGCGTCGACGGCCAAGTGCCTGGTCCCCACGAAGCCCCCCGGGGTCGGTCTGGGGTCTTGTAACTCCTCCTCCTCCTCCAGCACCGCCCAGGCGTGGAAGTGGGGTTCGCGCCACCGCCTCGTCCACGTGCCCACGATGCAGTGTCTGGGGCTGGGGCTGCGCTCCAAGGTCCTCGGCATGTTCCCCTGCAGCTCCCAGGGGCTGGACGCCACGCTGCAGTGGCACTGCCACCAGGGAGTGCTGCTCACCGACTTCCAGAAGGGCCTGGCGGTCATCAAGGGCAAGGTGGTGGTCAAGCGGGACGCCACCGACGTCTGGACCACCAACGAAGGTCCGGTGGCCTTGTGCCAGCGGGTGTATCACAGTGAGTAGTACAAACCCCCACCCACCTCCGGGAGACAGTGGGGTGTGGGCTGTGGGGTGAAGCGTCTGCTGGAGACGCAGTTGGGGGAGGGGGGGGGGGGGGGGGTTTCTGGTGCACTCTTGCAGTGCGTGCGAGGGTGCGTTCACACTGTTAGGGGTTTGATTTCCTGTCTAGTTCAACTGGTAGAGCAGGTCGTGCACACCGCCAGGGTTAGGGGTTCGAGTCCACAGTGTTCATGCCTTGCTCTACCAGTTGAGCTTGACACGCCGATGTCCATACACGTATATCATGACATCTACGCTTACCACAAACTAGCCGCCAGGCTTTTTTCATGTGTGTCAAACATATTTTATGTGGACGCTTTTGTCTTTCTCTTTCTCTTTCTCTTTAAAATTCAAATGTTGGCTTCTATGGAATAATGAAATGAAAGTGCAATGTTGAATATGAAACTGTAATCGCATATGCAATGCTTTTTATTTTTCATAATATAAACGCATTATTTGAGTCATAAAAAAAAAAGAAAATGCATAATAAAATGCCCCCGCAAATAAGGTGGACAATATTCAAATGCAAATTTAAAGTCTAAAGTTAAAATGCAATAGCACAAATGCCTTTTTTTCCCCACCTTATTTATTATTTTTCACATATTCATTTTATTTATGACTCAAATAATGCCATTCATATTATGAAAAATAAAAAGCATTAGTGCTATTGCATTTTAATTTTCAACATTGCATTTTCATTTGATTATTGTCCTAAAAATGTTCCATAGGCTGCATCTGGCATGGGAAATATGCCAGAAGAAAATAAATAAGATTAAAAAAGTGTCAACTGTCAAAAACGTAAACCCCCTCCTCTCTCTCTCCCCCCCCCGCTCTCTCTCCAGTTGTCCATACTAGTGATGGTAACTCGGCCGGTGATCCCTGTGAGTTCCCCTTCCTGGCCAATGGGACCTGGCACTATGGATGTCTCCCCGAGGCCAACTCCACAAGAACCTGGTGCTCCACCACCCCCAACTATGACCTGGACCGCAAGAGCGGACGCTGTCTATTACCTGGCATGTGGTGGTTTTGATGTTTATTTTATTTGTTTGTCAGGGCCGTAACCATAGAGACAGCCATCTCGGTTTAAAGGCTAAGTTTGCCATTTTGGACCAATCCACAGATAGTCTAGATTTTAGAGAGTAGACAGCGTTATTTTGCATATAGGTTGTTTGCAGTCACGTGACACCCATGTGGCACAAACCTCAGCTGGAGGGCGGGAAGAGAAATGAATAACGTCAATCTGCATTACTATGTTCATGTAAACAGCGTGGAACCAAATGTTCCAGAACAAAGAAATAAATAAAATTACTATTCTATTACCCACTATCGTCACTTGAACACGTCATCAACTTCCAAGAAACATATAACTTAAAGGGCCCCTATTTTAGCATCAGGTGTGAGTGTGATTAGCCATTACAATCCATTTCCAAATTGTCATGTGACTACCCTCGAGTGACATCACAAGTGGGAGTGTCCACCCAGACCCAGTCACACCTGGTGGTAAAATAGGGTAAAATGTCATGATTGCCCCACTGGTATAATGTCATCTAAACAACTTGTTGCTTCAGTAATGACTTGTTCCTGCAGTGACCTTGCTGGGCAAGCTTGCCAGAGTTTTTCATGACGGGAAGTTCAGGGTGTATTGACGCACGTCTCAGTAAAAAACGATCTCAAAGCAAATAAAAAAACAAAATGGAACAAAACATGGTGTCGAAAAATATACATTAATATCCCTTTTTGTACCCCTCCTCTCTCTCTCCCCCTACAGAGGAGGGGTGTGGGACCCTCTTCACGGATGCGGGCGACGGGGTCTGCTACCTGTTTGTGTCCCACGTGGCGGTGAGCTGGCAGATGGCCCTGGACTCGTGTCGCAGCCAGGGAGCCGACCTGCTGAGTCTGGGGGGGCCGGGAGACCACTCCTCCCCCACCTGTAAGCCTGACCCCCCCCCCCCCCCCCACCACCACCACCACACCAGTGTTGCTCTGTCTGTTCTCTGTCTCGCTTTGTCGCTCTCTCTCTCTGTCTCTCTATCTCTTGTCTGTCTCTTTTTGTCTGTCTCTCCCTCTTGTCTGTCTCTCTGTCTCTTCTCTCTCTCTCTTTGTCTATGTCTCTTCTCTTTTTGTCTGTCTCCATCTCTCTCTCTTGTCTGTCGCTCTTTGTCTCTGTCTCTTGTCTCTGTCTCTCTTTTGTCTGTCTCTGTCTCTCATCTGTCTCTCTTTGTCTCCATCTCTTCTCTCTCTCTATTTGTCTATCTCTGTCTCTTGTCTCTCTCTCTGTCTCTCTGTTTCTGTTTCTCTGTCTCTCGTTGTCTGTCTCATTCTCTCTCTGTCTCTTGTCTGTATCTATCTCTGTCTATCTGTCTCTCTTGTCTCTGTCTCTCGTCTGTCTGTCGCTGTCTCTCCTCTCTCGCTCTTTGTCTCTCTTGTCTCTGTCTCTGCTTCTGTCTCTCTTGTCTCTCTGTCTCTGTGTCTGTCTCTTTTGTTTCTCTTCCTGCCTCCCTTTATGTCTCACGCTCCCTCTTTCTCTTCCTGTCTCTGCCTCTCTTGCCATCTATCGTTTCGTTTTGTTTTCTGTTTCTCTCCCTTTCCTCCCCCAATCCCCCCCCCCACCACTCCTTACTCCACTTCTTGTTTCCAAGTATTATTAGTTATTAGTCCATGTGTTCAGCTCTCTGCAGGATGCCACCCCAGTTTGAGCTACTTCTCATCAAAAGGACCACAGACACGGGGGGGGGGGGGGGGGGTTACAGTGTTTAATGGTTGTACAACAAAGAGATGGATGAAGGATTAAGGCAGAACAACATAAATCAAATATAATATTGATGAACATACAATAACATGAATCGTAGTATTGGCTAACTTGAGGTACTGACAGGCGCCACCATGTATTTATTGTATTCACCCAGAAATCACCGCTAGCGTTCTGCTCTCTGTGCCTGTCGGCTAATGTGTGTGTGCCTGTGTCTATGTCTGTGTCTGTGTCTGTCTCTCTCGGTGGCCGTGTCCGTGTGTGTGGTCCAGTCACGTCCGGCATGTCCAGGATGCCAGAGAGGATGTGGATCGGCCTCCACCAGCTGGACAGCAACCAGGGGTGGCAGTGGTCGGACGGCAGCCCTCTGTCCTACCTCCGCTGGGAACAAGGTAGGAGAGGCGTTGAGGCATTTTCATACGATACAACATTTCAACAACCAAGATGGCTCGCTGCCACCGATGTGGTCTGTTGAATCCGCTATTGCGACAGTATTAAACAAATTGGACGGCATATTTCCCCTAAAAAAAGAACAAACTGCATTGAAAGCTTTTGACGATAAGAAAGATGTTTTCCATTCTTCCGATAGGAAGTAGTACTTTTCAGTGGTAGCTGTCCTTCTTCTCTAAACTGCGTCCCTCGGCCAGACAATGAGCTCAGTGTTTGAGAGCAGCCCTTCTGACTGGAAACATTGCAACGCCTGTGTTGTTCAATGATCCATTTATAGCTCTGTGTGTGTGTGTGTGTGTGTGTGTGTGTGTGTGTGTGTGTGTGTGTGTGTGTGTGTGTGTGTGTGTGTGTGTGTGTGTGTGTGTGTGTGTGTGTGTGTGTGTGTGTGTGTGTGTGTGTGTGTGTTGACCTCGCCGCTGAGGTTGCAACATCACATGACCAGTGTTGGATCAAAGCTGTTGAGATAACACTCACAATGGGTCGAACAGCAGCTATTATTGTTAATACTTTGTAGTAGTGTGGCCCCGTTGTATAGTCTGTTAGTAGATAAAGATGGTATTTTTACGTTTCACTTAACTGTGTGTGTGTGTGTGTGTGTGTGTGTGTGTGTGTGTGTGTGTGTGTGTGTGTGTGTGTGTGTGTGTGTGTGTGTGTGTGTGTGTGTGTGTGTGTGTGTGTGTGTGTGTGTGTGTGTGTGTACAGGAATGCCGTCCACATCTATCCTGGTGGAATCTGACTGCGGCGTTATGAACTCCGGGCTGAACTTCCTGTCAGAGTCGTGCTCCGAGCACCTGCCCTACGTCTGCCGCAAGACCATCAACGCCGTCATCCAGAACACCACCGGTGAGATTCATAAGGAATGCAGAAGTTACCTTATTACTACAGTAAATAGAGACGATCTTGTATGATAAAAATGAAAAACGTTGAGAAAAAAAACAACCAAATCCCTCTCTCTCTCCCTGCAGAGTCTCTGGACTACAGGTCCACAGTGTGTCCAGACGGCTGGGCGCCATGGAGTGGCTGGTGCTACCGGCTGGAGAAGGACCAGCCCCAGGGCTTTGCCGACGCCCAGACCCACTGTGTGGGCAGCGGGCCTGGGGGAGGAGGCACGCTGGCCAGCCTCCACTCACTGGACACCAAGGAGATGATCAGCACTCACTTCCACACAGGTACGCCTGGCGCTCAGTGCTACGGAGAACAGACCTTTCACCTCATCTCAGCGCCAGCTGTACACACTTTCAAGACATAAGAGATGGATACAGACATGGCAAATGTCTTTTAATATCTCGTTTTTATCTAAACAAATGACTAATGTGACTCAAATAAGTGATTTTATTAAAAAGAAAAAATCGTTTTTGTTTACTTTGTAACTCGGGCATGATTAAGCTTAATGAGCGATTGCCAGATAGGTCTTTGTTTCTAATCTTAGCCATTTAAAATGAAATAACTAATCGAAAAAGAGAAGAGCAACATTCATTAGAAGGACAATGTCAGTCATGAGAAGCACGGACGTGTGTTTGCAAGGAAGTCCAACGTGGAGTTTGATGTTGAATGGGGAGGGGGTTTGCACACACGGGTATCAAATATCTAAATATTGAAGCAAGCAACCCAAAAACTGTCTGGGGTGCACACAAAAGCCAGGGTAGGTGTGAAAATGACCCCAGAAGTGTTAGAAAGTAAAATTCCCATTGTAAGAACTAGTTAACCCAATCCTTGTTGCAGTGATATTTTAGAGCAAGCGGTTGCCCAGTGGTGATCTTAGGATTCACTGTGTGTCCCCTTGTCTAAATGTAAGGGGTATGTGGACAGTGTAGGGGTGGTGGGACGGCCCGGGGTGCCGGAAAATGTCCCTTATTTTCAAATCCCAATGTTGACAGCTATGGCAGACATTTCTAGTCCTGTGTTGTGGTAACGTTGCTGTGGACAGGCAGTTGGCACACTCTGCTTGCAGAGCTTCACATTTTCAGAGGTGAGCGACACGTGACACATCTCTGTATGAACCGCGTAATTACATCATTTTTGGTTCATGGCGGCTTGCCCAGTTCACGCACAGCGACTATAAATGAAACTTTTGAAAGGGGAAGGTGACAGATAATGGTAGCAGAAAACAAGCAAAACAAAAGTTGAGTCAAAACAAATCTAATTTAAGGAAGTTATGTCATGTCACAATTTGTTTTTGATCCTGTTCCCCCATCTTTTTAAAGAACTCATAAAACTGCCTTCGGGAAGACACTGTAGAGCCGCTAGAGCAACCAAGACATCCAACATTTACAAAGTCTTTCATACCGAATGCAACAACTCTACTAAATTCATAAACACCATTTACACTGAAGCCATATCTGTTATTGTTGTCTGTACTGTGCATGTTGTTATTTATTATTGTAATTTTGGTGTTTTATGTGTTTTAATCAACCTGTGAAGCCGAAGGCACATTTCCACATTTATGGACAATAAAGATAATAATAATAATAATAATAATAATAATAATAATAATAATAATAATAATAATAATAATACTTATTATTATTATAATGATCTTAACATGGCTGTGTGTGTTGTGGTCAGAGGGGAAAGTGCTAGACGTGTGGATAGGGCTCATCGGTACGGGCACCAAGGGCACGGTGTTCAGCTGGGCGGACCAATCCCGTGTCACCTTCACCTCCTGGGGGCAATACCAGCCCACCCAGCCCACCGAGGACCCCATCTGTGTCTTCTACTCTGGAGAGGTGTGTGTGTGTGTGTCTGTGTCTGTGTAAGTTGTTATCAGAATCTGAACGTTTTATTGCCAGTTAAGTTTGGAGAGGGACTTGAAGTAATGTTGAGTTGGTATGATAATGATGATGATATCTGTATCTGTGTGGACAGTCGTACGGCTGGCAGGTGGGGAACTGCAGCGAAAAACTGCCCTTCCTGTGCCAAAGGAAGGGGGAGATCAACAAGTCTGTGCCCCACACCTCGTGCCCCGCAGAGGGGGTAAGTTCACCCAACGTCGCCCCTGGTCTGGTGGTCTGCTCGTCCTGGTGGTCCTGGTGGTGACGGAGAAAGGAGGAGCGTCTCTCTCCGTCAAAAACATTTGTATTTTATTGGTACTCTTTAGAGTATGATTCAAATACAAATGTTGTTGAATCCTGGTCAATGTTTATTCAATGACAACATGACAACACAACACTGATAGTGGCTGCATCATTAATGTTGTGTATTTTGTTGTATGTAATGTTAATGTGTTGGTCCTGATGGCTGTTCTGTCCTCAGGGCTGGAGAAGACATGGGGACTCGTGCTACCAGGTGAACCGCACCGAGGTTTCCTTCAAAGAGCACTGCAGCATCACCATCAGAAACGGGTACGTTCGACAAAATCAAGTGTCAGACGTGGGAATGAATGGACCCAACACAACCTTTTGGCTGGGAGTTATGGTGCGTTCTATTTGTCCACCCGACTCGATCTGCGAGTCGGATTTCCGAGTTACGAACCGGAAGTTGCAAATAGGGGTTATGCGCAACATACTTCCGCATTCTGCGAAACAGGTCTCATCACATCCGGTTCAGGTCCGCTGTACCGCGCTCACATTATTTTATTTATTAATCCGCCCTTCCAGACCGTCACCGGGGCTTCAGAGTAATGTGTCCGAGGAGAGTAGCCCTCTCCCGGACACACACGCTAGCTTTTACTGCTGTTTTTTTTCTGTTTTTTTTCATCCATCTTTTCTTCTCACTAACATTCAGATGTTAAAATCAAATGAAACGCCAACAGTAAAAAGGGTTAGCTAGGCCAAGTCAATAGCTGTCGCCGTCAGTTCCTACCGTTGCTACTGGCTTTTCAGGAGACCTGTTTTCTGGTTTGGTCACGTGACGCTCGGCACACCCTAACCCCTACTTGTACTGTCTAACCCCTACCTGCTCCTTAATGACCTGTCTCTGTACTGTCTAACCCCTACCTGCTCCTTAATTACCTGTCTCTATACTGTCTAACCCCTACCTGCTCCTTAATGACCTGTCTCTGTACTGTCTAACCCCTACCTGCTCCTTAATGACCTGTCTCTGTACTGTCTAACCCCTACCTGCTCCTTAATGACCTGTCTCTGTACTGTCTAACCCCTACCTGCTCCTTAATTACCTGTCTCTGTACTGTCTAACCCCTACCTGCTCCTTAGTGACCTGTCTCTGTACTGTCTAACCCCTACCTGCTCTTTAATGACCCATCTCTGTACTGTCTAACCCCTATGTATTAACCATGCTGTTTCCTGGGCAGGTTTGAGCAGGCTTTCGTGAGCCGCCTGCTGAGGGAGCAGATCTCCAGTGAGACTCGGTTCTTCTGGATCAGCCTACAGGACATCAAGGGCACCGGGGAGTACCAGTGGCTGAGCCGGGACGGGGGGGCCGTCACCTACACCAACTGGGGCTGGCTGGAACCAGGTACCGGCACACACTGATATACCAGTTATATTCAATTACACGCAAAGGCTGAGAGCAAGCCAAGAGGATAAATGGCTGGGTTTGCTTCAGTGGTCTTTGTAAGAAGGTCAAGACGTCTAGTCGTATTCCAGGAGGGCGAGGAGTGTGATAGGGTAGGTAGCCGTATTGTAGGTGGCGTCGTTGTCAGACATTTAATTCAAGTGAGAGAAATTGTGTGTGTGTGTGTGTGTGTGTGTGTGTGTGTTATCTCCAGAGGAACATGGCGGTTGTGCCGTGATGTCCACAGCGAAGCCTCTGGGCAAGTGGGAGGTGAAGAACTGCACAGCATTCAAAGCCGGAACCATCTGCAGGCGAGACCTCTCGGCCCCGCCCCCCGCCCTGCCGGGACCCGACCCCACTCTGCCCTGCCCCGAGGGCTGGGTGTCGCGACCCAACATCAGCTTCTGCTACAAGGTACCGGCAGCCTACTCCGGTGTCCGCCCATGAGACTCGGGTTCAGAGATTCGGTTGCAGTGTGCGTTTACAGTGACATTTTGTTACCAGGCAGATGCTTTTATCCAAAGCGGCTTTGCGAGGCGAGGCTGAGAACAATGGAAACATACCAGAATTGGGAGTAGCTCCAAAAAGGTTTTGCTTCGCGAACTGCTTTATAAAAACTACTTAACACCTGGACAGAGGGCAGAGCAGCCATAGAAATCAGGGAAACATGCTTCGTATTTTTTTGTGTTATTAATAATAGTAGTGGTTCCGGGTCGAGGTTGAGCTCGAGGTCCATTTCGTTGGTTTTACTAAAGTGTGTCAGGAACGCATTGTGATGGTTTGTAGTAAAATGTGCAATTGTGGTGTCAGCTACTCATTGGGTAGTTTCTAGTAAAGTATGTTATGTCCTCATTTAGAGGGGTTCTGTAAAGTGTGTGTGTGTGTGTGTGTGTGTGTGTGTGTGTGTGTGTGTGTGTGTGTGTGTGTGTGTGTGTGTGTGTGTGTGTGTGTGTGTGTGTGTGTGTGTGTGTGTGTGTGTGTGTGTGTGTGTGTGTGTGTGTGTGTGTCAGGTGTTCCATGAGGAGCGTGTGAGCAGGAAGCGGTCGTGGGAGGAGGCCCAGAGGTTCTGCCGGGCCCTGGGAGCCGACCTGCCTAGCTTCACCAAGTCAGAGGAGATGGTGGCGCTACACAGCGTTATGAGGGACCGCGTCAGGTACACACACACACACACACACACACACACACACACACACACACACACACACACACACACACACACACACACACACACACACACACACTGTCCATGATAGAACACGGTTTGTGAGATCCATTTAGTCATTGACTTCCTCGGATGGTTGAGAGCATGATTATTATTGATTATTGATCATCTCTGTTCCAGTGATAACCGATTCTTCTGGGTGGGCCTGAACAGAAGAAACCCTGCTGACCGCTCCTGGACCTGGAGTGACGGCCAACCGGTATGTACACACACACGCACGCACACGCAGGCACACACACACGCACACATACAGTGATTTGGATGAAGCGTTGGCATCTTGATAACAGTGATAATGTAACCTGTATTTGAACTTGTGTCATGATGAGTGTGATTATCGATCATTGACAGTCCTGTTGATTATGGATTCTGGGTTATTGATTTTGATATTGACTATTGGTGTCCTGCTGGCTCCTCCCCAGGTGTCCATGGGCATTCTGCACCAAGACTTCCATAACGATGACACGTACAGTCGAGACTGCGCCGCGTTCAAGGTGGGTGGGCCACTAGATCAAGAGCAGATGTCCGAGGTCATCGAGAGATAGGCCAATGGGAGAGCTCGATTTCAAGATATTGATTTCTGTTCAGTTAAAAACAACTGTCAACTGTGTTGGATATAATGTTAGGTTGGTGGATTCAAATATTTCAAGATATTATAGAAGAAGACAAAAACATACATTGTCAGGTTTTATTGAAATGGATCAATTCATCTAACGTCTAAGTCAACTGTGATTCTGTAATTTATACAAATAACCGACAACAAAATTCATCATAATCTGTCCTCTGTTCTGACATTAATAATAATAACATAACTTTTAACTTAACTTTTAAAGTTAAAGTTTACAAAGTACAATTAAAAACAATGAAAACACAAGACATTAACAAGAGGGGGAGGGAGGACAGCGATCAATAAACACAGAATATATACCATGAAATAAAATATACAATAACATGAAATATGAACCTAGGAGTAGTCTTAAAATGACCGTCCTGCTGCACGGGAAGTTCAGAATGAGAATCAACTTTTATTGTTGCAGAGGAAAATAAAACTTGACATTAAATACAACAAAATGGTCACTGGCACGCTAGGAGCAATGGGCAGCCACGGTGCAGGGACAGACTCCAGGGCCCTCATTTATCAACGTTGCGTATGAAGAAATCTGTGCGTAAACATGCGTACGCAGCTTTTCGCTAAACCTGGGATTTATCAATTTGTTCTTGGCTTGAAAATGTGCGTACTTTAGGAGAAAATGTATGACCATGTGTACGCAGAGAAAGTGGTAGAGTTAATAGGAAATTGCAAAGAAATTGCAAAGATAAACAGTTAATGCTTTTGACCTACTTATACAAATACAATTCCCCCCAGAAAGTAACGTGATTTTTAATGATATAATTGTTGTTCTACGCCTAAAGTAGGCCTATACAATAATTGCTACTGTGTTGGGTAGAGGGACACTGTTTACCGCAAGCCACACTCACATTATCAGTTTTAGAAGAGAGCACGGCAGAAGGTGTACCAAGAAGTGTCCTCTACTTTAAACCCAGGACCTCCTTGCCGCCAGGCAGCAGTGCTAACCGCTGTGCCACCATGCCACCCCGTTCAGAGTGTGTTGTTTTCTCCCCACCAGACGATGAAGAGCAGCCTGAAGCTGCTGTTCAGGTACCTGCTCCATGAACAGGACCCCTGGCCCTTCTACGCCACGCCCTTCCACTGTGAGGCCCAGCTGGAGTGGGTCTGCCAGATACCCAGAGGTGGGTGGGGGGGGGGTGTAGTAGGGGGTGTGTGTGTGTGTGTGTGTGTGTGTGTGTGTGTGTGTGTGTGTGTGTGTGTGTGTGTGTGTGTGTGTGTGTGTGTGTGTGTGTGTGTGTGTGTGTGTGTGTGTGTGTGTGTGTGTACTGTATATTACTGTATATTGTGTTATGTGCATGTTATTGGTTGACACTAAATTCCTATGGAGTATATAGTTTAGTTATTGAACAATTAACTATTTATTTAAAAACTAACTAATATATTAATGACAAGAAATATGCAATATTTGCAATGTTAGGCTTGTGAATCAATTAAATAATTTTATTTTGATACAGGAGTGACACCCAAGGTCCCCGAATGGTACAACCCTGGTAAGGCTCCATTTGTTTTAATTATTTTATCTCACATCTGTCTTTTTGTTTTTTAATCTCATTTTATCTTATGTTTCTCATTCCCATGTAAATCTCACATCCCATGTTCTATCTGAGCTTCAACAAGCCTATGTAACATCATTATTTTTTACGATAAAGCTGGTTATAATAATATGATAATATATTGGATAAAGATAAGATGGTACTTCTAGATAAGAAAATACAATGTTGAACTATTGCATTCCATATTGATCTATTATTGCTATTCAAATAATAGGTTTACTATTACTATTGTTACTGTTATTACTTTTATTACCATTCAAATTAATCGTAATCATATACCATTCAAACTAATTTGAATAGTAATAATAGTCATTATAGATTAAAGGTCTCATTTCATCGTTTTTTCGTTAATTTTGCAGTGGTCTCTAGTATTAATGAATGCCCTGTGGTTTTGGTGAAAGAAATGCTCTGGTGCGCCTGTTTCAGGCTGTTCTAGTTTGGAGGAGGAGGTGGGCGGGGAAGAACGAGAGGTTTTTGGCTCTTACTCATGAATATTCATGACATTTAAATGACTTGCCTCTGATTGGCTAACAGCACTGTCCGTCACAGTGATGTTAGCCAATCAGAGTGATCGAGTGATCCCTCTAGTGCGTTATCAACCATAGACATCTTATACATATGTTACTATATACATCCATTAGATACATTCATGATATAAGATGTCTATGTTATCAACACGACAAATCACCATGACGTCACAACAACAATATACGTTCTTCCGGGTGGCAAAAGACGAAGCGTTCTCCGATGGCAGAACTAGTAAACCCCTCCATATCATTTGACAGGGCAGAGCGATCGAGAAAACAGTACATGGCTTGAATGAATGATTTTCTTCTTGCGGGGCGCTACGTGAAGTCTCATTAATTCATACGGGTATGGGAAGTCTCATTAATATTAGGGCCACATTAAGAATTTTTTTTCATTAAATTACGAGAATAAAGTCGTAAATATTGAATTAATTACGAGAATAAAGTCGTACATATTGAATTCATTACGGCTACACGTTAAACGTTTATTATACGGTTGTGCTCACTGAGCAAACCCAGGTTTAAGGCAGCCTACAGGTTAACGTGTGTTACATGTTGTTTATGAAGTCGGGGTATCGCTGGACTCTTTCGCGTCTATCTCCGGAACGGAAAATGATGGCGACGTAATACTTTTTTTTTAATGAAACCGAGAGATGCAGCATTATCTTTAGTATCATTTAGTATCATTATCTTTAGTATCATTAACGGAAGTATCTTGACGCCTATTATTTACAAACACTCTGAAATGCCGTATACTGTTTTCCTGAGGGCGGTCTCAAGCCAAGGTAGGCGAGGTCATGAATTCATACACATTCATACGTCAGACTGTTGGGCTTTTTCTCACTTCCTCGTTTCTGACTTCCTCGTCCGTCTATGTTCTTACATTGGCTAATGCATGCAATGGGGGTAGAATAGCGTTTTCCACGTGCAGCATGCATATGCAACTAGGAGTGACCTATCATATACTAAAAGGAGCAAGTAAAAACAGTTTACCGGTGAAGGAGACCTTTAATTGATCTAATCAAAATGTCCAACTCCAGTCTTTGAGTGCTGTGTGTACTTTTTCAGGCGGGCACCACGAGACGTCCATCTTCGTGGACGGCGGAGAGTTCTGGTTCATTAAAGACCCGCCGCTGTCCTTCGAGGAGGCAAGGCTGTTCTGTAGCGCCAACGGCAGCAAGCTAGCCGCGCCACTGAGCTTCACAGCCGCCAGGCAGATCCACATTCTCCTTGATCAGGTAAACATAAACATAACACCTGGCTCAGGTAAACATAGGATATAATCATTTCATTATTGGTTTCAATGGTTTGTTATGTAAGGTATATCCCGCTTATAGGTTTTATCCCGCTTATACCATGGCCACTTACAAATCAATACAAATATAAGGGTGTCGATTCATATTTTGGAGTAATTCTGTCTCAAAAGTACAACTTTTAGCTTGCACTACTTTGTGTGTGGCCTATAAACAAACTTCATATGGAATGTCGTTCATATGAACGTTACCTTATTACTCCAGTAAATAGAGACGATCTTAGTAACGACATGGCAACGTTACCTTATTACTCCAGTAAATAGAGACGATCTTAGTAACGACATGGCAACGTTACCTTATTACTCCAGTAAATAGAGACGATCTTAGTAATGACATGGCAACGTTACCTTATTACTCCAGTAAATAGAGACGATATTAGTAACGACATGGCAACGTTACCTTATTACTCCAGTAAATAGAGACGACCTTAGTAACGACATGGCAACGTTAACTTATTACTCCAGTAAATAGAGACGACCTTAGTAACGACATGGCAACGTTACCTTATTACTCCAGTAAATAGAGACGATCTTAGTAACGACCTGGCAACGTTACCTTATTACTCCAGTAAATAGAGACGACCTTAGTAACGACATGGCAACGTTACCTTATTACTCCAGTAAATAGAGACGATCTTAGTAACGACATGGTAACGTTACCTTATTACTCCAGTAAATAGAGACGATTTTAGTAACGACATGGCAACGTTACCTTATTACTCCAGTAAATAGAGACGATCTTAGTAACGACATGGCAACGTTACCTTATTACTCCAGTAAATAGAGACGATCTTAGTAACGACATGGCAACGTTACCTTATTACTCCAGTAAATAGAGACGATCTTAGTAACGACATGGCAACGTTACCTTATTACTCCAGTAAATAGAGACGATCTTAGTAACGACATGGCAATGTTACCTTATTACTCCAGTAAATAGAGACGATCTTAGTAACGACATGGCAACGTTACCTTATTACTCCAGTAAATAGAGACGATCTTAGTAACGACATGGCAACGTTACCTTATTACTCCAGTAAATAGGGACGATCTTAGTAACAACATGGCAACGTTACCTTATTACTCCAGTAAATAGAGACGATCTTAGTAACACATGGCGATGTTACCTTATTACTCCAGTAAATAGAGACGATCTTAGTAACAACATGGCAACGTTACCTTATTACTCCAGTAAATAGAGACGATCTTAGTAACACATGGCAACGTTACCTTATTACTCCAGTAAATAGGGACGATCTTAGTAACGACATGGCAACGTTACCTTATTACTCCAGTAAATAGAGACGACCTTAGTAACAACATGGCAACGTTACCTTATTACTCCAGTAAATAGGGACGATCTTAGTAAGGACATGGCAATGGGGAAGCTTTCTAAACGTAGTCCCCCCCCCCCCCCCCCCCTCAAGTCCGGTCCAAGTTGACAGTTCCTAACGTTTCGTTCAGCGCATTAATTTTTAGACCATCAGACTTTAGATGTTAATCTGAAGTCTGATTTGTGAGACTAGACGCACTACGACACACTATGCACCAACTAGCAGGAGATGTGTCTGTGGTTTCGTGTGGACAGTCCAACCATTGATATCCATTGATTACCATGTCCATCACCATGGTTACGGCCTGAGCTCCACAGGGGGCGTGTCACAACGGATCAACACATCTCTCACACGGCCCCTAGCTACTGCTGCTGCACACTGTGATGTGTGTGGCTGTATGATCACACTAGAACACAGTAGCATATTATTATATATTATATATTACAGAAGGAATATCACAAGATAGGATGGTTATGTATTATTCACAGCAAAAAGTACAGGACAGCAGTAGACATTTTAAAGAGAGAAAAAATGTAAATAAGTACAGACAAATATATCTATACACAATATAAGTAGTAGCAATGTAAATAATACTGTACGATAGCACTATATGATAAGGTATTAATATGTATGTGTCTGTTGTATGGTCTGTTAGATTCTATGGTTGGAAATGGCGTCCATAGCAAAGGTCTGTAGCAGTGGTCTGCTATTCAGAAATAACAGACCATAGAATGGCGTAATTGACCAGAATTGAGTATTCAACAAAGCCGTGTAATAAGCTATGATAAGATATTAATATGTATTATTGAATGATATGCGTGTTGCTGTCCAACAGATGTCCAGCTCTCCCAAGCAGAGCTGGTGGGTGGACATCCAGCAGCCTGGTCACTACTTCCCCATGACGTAAGACTCACAAGCATGCATGCATGCTCACACACTCACTCACTCACTCACTCACATTAACGCACTCACACACACGCTCACGCTCACACACACCTCAAAGCCACAGAAAACTACAGTAATAATTGTGTGTGTTGTGTTGAAATAATTGTGTGTGTATTGTGTTGTAATAATTGTGTGTGTGTGTGTTGCGTTATAATAATTGTGAGTGTTGTATTCTAATAATCGTGTGTGTGTGTGTGTGTTGTGATGCAGGTTCAACCAGATGCATTTCTACCACTCGGCTTTCCTGGGAAGATGTACATCAATCAGTTCTGAGAACATGTTCCCTGGTAACACAACACAACACAACACATCACTCAGTACAGAGAACCTACCATACCATCCACCTCTGTGGTGTTTCCAGGGTTATCATGTGTAATAATTACACACATACTCTACTTCCCTTCCTCCCTCCCTCCAGAGTATGACTACAGTTGTGAGCGTAAGCTGTCCTTTGTATGCGAGCGAAACAACGTCACCTCGGTGGAGCGGAACCCTCTGGAACCGAACCCAGAGGGGTTCTCCTGTGGGCCCACCCACCTGGCCTTCAGAAACAAGGTATGACCTTGTGTGTGTGTGTGTATATATATATATATATTAGTGGTGGGCCGTTATCGGCGTTAACGCGCTGCGATAACGCGAGACTCTTATCGCGCGATAAAAAAATTTGACGCAGCCGTCGAAAAAAATTATTGACGGCTGCGTCCTCTGCCCGGCGACCCCCCCCGTCGGTCGTAGGTCTGGGCAGTAGCGCCTTAATGCACGGGCTTACCTGGGCTTCAGCCCGGGACCTCGGCCAATCAGGGGCCTCTTACAAAATATATATTTAAAAAAAAGATGATAAACGTCTGTATTCGCGGTGTCATTACTACAATCGCGCACCTCTCCCCCTCCGGTCAACAATCGCACCCCCCCCCCCCCCCCCCCGTCGACAATCGCGCAGACTTATTTTTAGTCATTATTTAGGTAGCACACACATATTATGAATGCCTTCGACAGAATTCAAATGAGCCATTTTAATCTAGATTAATCTAGATTAACTCCAAGAATACAGTTAGATTAAACAAATTAATCTATGCCCACCACTAATATATATATATATATATATATATATATATATATATATATATATATATATATTATGGTGCATACATTTCATAAAAATAAAGCCATTATGAAACTGAAAAAGCCAAACCCATCTTTATTCATCTTTAGTATACTATTTGTATTTGTCTGTTTGTCGTTTTAGTGCTTCCTTGCACTGCAGCCCAGCCAGCAGGTAACGTTTTCGTCCGCCAGCGATGTATGCCAGACTCACGGGGGGACTCTGGTCACGGTGGCCGACCAGGTGGAACAAGGTGGGCAAGCGTTTTCAATAAGTCCAAACTAATCAAACATGATTTAAATGAAACATGATTTGAACCTATTTTAACCTATTGGTTGGTGTTCAGACTTCATCACCACACTGTTGCCCAACATGACGAAAATGCAACATATCTGGATCGGCCTGAAGCTGCGGACGTCGTACCGAGAGTGGGTGGACAACACGCCGGTGGCCTTCCAGAACTTCAACCCCCTGCTCCACGGCATGCTCCGGCCCATGGTCGTCAGCGTGAGTCCCCTCTCCCCCACCTCCCCCTCCACCACCTCCACCCCCCCCCCCCCCCCCCCCCCTCCCCCGCCATCTCTCCCCCCACCTCCACTACCCCCACCACCACCTCCACCTCCACCCCCCCTCTCCCCCCACCTCCACTACCACCACCTCCAACCCCCACCCCCACCCCCACTCCCCCTCCAACTCTCCCTCCACCTCTCCCCTCACCTCCACCACCTCCACGTCCACCCCCCGCCCACCTCTCCCCCATGTTCACCCCCCCCCCCCTCACCTCCACCTCTCCCTCCACCACCTCGAGAGAGAGAGAGAGAGAGAGAGAGAGAGAGAGAGAGAGAGAGAGAGAGAGAGAGAGAGAGAGAGAGAGAGAGAGAGAGAGAGAGAGAGAGAGAGAGAGAGAGAGAGAGAGAGAGAGAGAGAAAATCATGGTAATGTTCTTGTGTGTGTGTGTGTGTGTGTGTGTGTGTGTGTGTGTGTGTGTGTGTGTGTGTGTGTGTGTGTGTGTGTGTGTGTGTGTGTGTGTGTGTGTGTGTGTGTGTGTGTGTGTGTGTGTGTGTGTAGACCATGGACCAAGCCAGCATGGAGCTATGTGTGTTCATGATCAACCAGCCCAGCTCTGAGGTGATGGGCACCTGGGACTACAGCTCCTGCAACGATGACCAGCATGTAGCCCTCTGCCAGCACTACGCAGGTGACACACACACACACACACACACACACACACACACACAGTAACACACAGTTAAATGACTATGTAAATAAACCCCTGTCAGGTCTATTTTGCAATAATGACTGGCTCCCTGTACATTATCCCGCTTATTACACGGCTACTTAAAGAAATCAATACTTTGACACAAAATATAACAACAAAAAAAGGTTTTATTGATTTAAAAATGATTTTATTGCTTCCGCTAAAAAAAACAGATAGATTCTACGGTTGTAAATGGCATCCATAGCAATAGTCTGTTATTCAGAAATAACTTAGAATGCCCTGATTGGTCAATCAGGATCGAGTAGGTTTAGTCATAGTAGTTAAAGGTATAGTCAGCGATTTCTCAACACCAAAACAAATACACACTCCCATCAGTCTCCCGTCATAGTTTGATGTTCTTCTGACCTTCTCCTCTTTGGCTGTTTCTCGGCCATCTTTCCTTCTTCACATTGCGATTAGCACACTAGCATGTGCCACTCTCGCTCCTACTGCCCATCTCCCCTCTCCCTCCACTGTGCACGAGCCCGAACGCCCCCTGCTGCCAATTGGCTGGAATTAGTTTTGTTGTACAGAGCCTAGGTATTTTTCACAGAACGGACAGCTAGTGGAACGTGAGGAGATATTCGCTGAATTTGACAAAAGTGTATTGGATTAGGATCGATGACTATATGGCTGAAAAGTAAAGAGCAGCAGTTAATGACTAAATAGTAAACAGCAGTAGTTCTGTATCTTATCTATATCTGTATCTCCCTCCCTCCCTCCCTCCCTCCCTCCCTCCCTCCCTCCCTTCCAGACAAGCCTGCGGAGCCCCAGATCCCGTCAGAGCGGCTCTCCATCAACAACCACACGGTGCAGGTGCTGCTGGGGAACATGACGTGGTTCGAGGCCCTGGAGCGCTGCCAGAACCAGGACATGGACCTGGCCAGTGTGGCCGACGTCTACCTGCAGGCCTCGCTCACCGTGCTGGTCAGCCGGGCTCGCACGCCCATGTGGATCGGACTGTTCAGTGACGACGTGCGTTCCACCGGAGTCCAGTCCATCGTAATTTTTTGAAGGAAAACCAAACCCTAAAGCAACCTATTTTAGATGAAAAGTAGTGGGTCACATCGTAGTGGTATGGATCGATCCTGGTCCAAATCTCGATTCAAATTTCCAACGTTTTAAAAAATGTAGGCTAAGATGTAAATCTGGACTCAAGTTGCCCTCTATAGGTTAAACACATGCTATTGCATGACTTACCTGTTAACTGGCTGCTTTGGGTTACCTGGTTAAATCAGTCAAACGTTCTGGCCATGCCCCCTGACTGAGACAGCCTGAACAGAAATATAGACACGCCCCTAAATGAAAAAAAAGAATGTTTTAGTTGTGTTGATAGTGGTTGCGGACTAGCTCAAACAAATGTTTGGTTTTCCTTGAATATTATGATGTATATAATATAACTGTACCAATGAGTCCAGCTGGTATCTGTTGAAGCTTGTTAGGGTGAGACAAAATGACAACTTTTAGCTTGCACTTCTTTTTGTGTTCCTAGAAGTAGTTGTAACGACATGGCAACGTTACCTTATTACTCCAGTAATTAGAGACGACCTTAGTAACGACATGGCAACGTTACCTTATTACTCCAGTAATTAGAGACGACCTTAGTAACGACATGGCAACGTTACCTTATTACTCCAGTAATTAGAGACGACCTTAGTAACGACATGGCAACGTTACCTTATTACTCCAGTAAATAGAGACGATCTTAGTAACGACATGGCAACGTTACCTTATTACTCCAGTAAATAGAGACGACCTTAGTAACGACATGGCAACGTTACCTTATTACTCCAGTAAATAGAGACGACCTTAGTAACGACATGGCAACGTTACCTTATTACTCCAGTAAATAGAGACGACCTTAGTAACGACATGGCAACGTTACCTTATTACTCCAGTAAATAGAGATGACCTTAGTAACGACATGGCAACGTTACCTTTTTACTCCAGTAAATAGAGACGATCTTAGTAACACATGGCAACGTTACCTTATTACTCCAGTAAATAGAGACGATCTTAGTAACGACATGGCAACGTTACCTTATTACTCCAGTAAATAGAGACGATCTTAGTAACGACATGGCAACGTTACCTTATTACTCCAGTAAATAGAGACGATCTTAGTAACGACATGGCAACGTTACCTTATTACTCCAGTAAATAGAGACGATCTTAGTAACGACATGGCAACGTTACCTTATTACTCCAGTAATTAGAGACGACCTTAGTAACGACATGGCAACGTTACCTTATTACTCCAGTAAATAGAGACGACCTTAGTAACGACATGGCAACGTTACCTTATTACTCCAGTAAATAGAGACGATCTTAGTAACGACATGGCAACGTTACCTTATTACTCCAGTAAATAGAGACGATCTTAGTAACGACATGGCAACGTTACCTTATTACTCCAGTAAATAGAGACGACCTTAGTAACGACATGGCAACGTTACCTTATTACTCCAGTAAATAGAGACGATCTTAGTAACACATGGCAACGTTACCTTATTACTCCAGTAAATAGAGACGATCTTAGTAACGACATGGCAACGTTACCTTATTACTCCAGTAAATAGAGACGACCTTAGTAACGACATGGCAACGTTACCTTATTACTCCAGTAAATAGAGACGATCTTAGTAACACATGGCAACGTTACCTTATTACTCCAGTAAATAGAGACGACCTTAGTAACACATGGCAACGTTACCTTATTACTCCAGTAAATAGAGATGATCTTAGTAACAACATGGCAACGGGGAAGCTTTCTGAACGTAGTCCCATCCGAGTCCGGTCCAAGTTGACAGTTATTAAGGTTTTGTTTAGCGCATTCATTTAGACCAGTAATAAGACTGCTTATGTTACGATCACGTCATAGCCGTGCAGTTATCGAAAGTTAATCAACACCCCTCCAGCCAATCAGAACCGAGTATTCACCCGTGCCATGGTATACAGTCTAAATATCTTCTTTAAAAGCTTTTCCCTCCCTGCGTGTGTTCAGGACGGGATGCACTACCGCTGGACGGACAACAGCCACACGGTGTTCAACCGCTGGTCCCCTGAGGTCTCCAGCGGCTCCTGCGTCTACCAGGACACCGATGGTTTCTGGAAGGCCACTGAGTGTGAGGAGATGCTAGGGGGCGCTATCTGCCACAAGCCACACGGTGAGGCCATGACTGTGTTCACATTCACATATCTATTGGTCATCTGTGCGCAAACCGCCGCAATTTCAGACACAGCCCCCCCACACACACAGTCTTTCTGAAGCGTTGTCTCTCTATCTCAGGGGAAACGGTGATCAAACCGGAGGACGCTGTGGTGAAATGTCCCCACACCATCAAGGGCCCCAACTGGCTGCCGTTCAAGAACAACTGCTACTCCTTTCAGCTGATGCCGTCGCGCTGGGATCAGTACAACAGTGGCCACACCCAGGACACCTGCAAGAACCTCTGTGAGAGAACACTTTGCACTCTTTGCTTTGCTGTAAAACTGATCTCGGCTTGTCTTGCAGACCAGGGGTTACCGTTCTGTAGTGTGGATGTCACCGGCTGCCTGTGATTGTTATTTCAGTTACCTAAAAAAGACACTGGTTTCTCTTTCAGAAACCAAAACAAGACAATTGTGCTAGGTATCGCTTGCATTTTTTTAAGGTAATCAATATGATTTATAGATATACCATCAATATAACATATGGGACAAAGGAAATGTGATACCCAAATAATTATGGGAGAAAGACAGATGTGTTCATTAGGCAAAGCATATATCATTACATTGTACCATTTAGTGGACTTGCAGTGAGTTCAGATACATGTCATTAAGGACCAGGTAGGGGTTAAGCATCTTCTCAGGTTATGCTGTGGACATGTCTATATTGTATGTTCGTACGTCCTGGCAATGAAATAGTACTTGGCTTCGTATAGCATCTTACCCCAGCTTTCCATGCTGTGTACCAGAAAGGACAGCTAAACCTAGTGATTATGGTGCACTGAGAAACTTGTTCTATTGACATCTTTGTGTTACTGACAGTGATATATTGTTTTTTTTTAGCCTAGAACTCTAGACACCCCCTAGCG
Source organism: Merluccius polli (assembly GCA_030340625.1). NCBI lineage: Eukaryota > Metazoa > Chordata > Actinopteri > Gadiformes > Merlucciidae > Merluccius > Merluccius polli. Next base: position 54,108 of record JAOPHQ010000662.1, read on the forward strand.
GCAGCAAATTTATTTGGCAGCTAGGTAGGTCTAGCACGGCTCCGTCGGCTTTTTGGTGCTGGAAACACAAAGTATGTCAGACCAATCACAGCGTGAGGGGCGGAGTCGAAAGCCGGGCTACCATGACGACAGAGTTGCGACGGTTCTGTGTTAGAGGTAAACAATGGCTGCTGCTGCTGGCGAACGGCTGTCTTTCCACTCGGCTTTGGCCACGACTCTTCAAGACTTGAAGTTAACATTTTATTTGAGAAAAGAACAAAGAACGGCACTGAAGTCTTTCCTCGAAAAGAAATATGTATTCGGAGTTTTGATTAATTACGTAGTCAGAGCCGTCGCTCTGACTACGTCACCTTCTTCGTTGCTCTGATTGGTTGTAGCGCTATCCTATTGCGTGCAGAGGGAACTTGAAAGACAACCGTTTATCCTGCCCACACTGCCAATGGAGCTGCGCCAGACCTTACATCTTTCTGATGTGGGTCTGGCTTGCCAGGCTAGTTTTTTTTACTTTCTACTGGCAAATGTACTTATTATAAGTCGCTTTGGACAAAAGCGCCTGCTAAATGCTCTAAATGTAAAACGTACATGAGAACATCCACCTCAAATATTATATTAGATGGATGTTCTGATGCACATATTAGAGCTGTATTAAATGTTGATGTCAGCCGATGGATGGATGTGTTAGGTTGTTGATGGTTGTGCCGCCAATGTAGAGCGTGTGATGATGAATGGCATCATTATTGTTTTACTGCATTCCAGACGCAAATTCCAACATCCTGACCATCCGCAACGCCGAGGAGAACGAGTTTGTCCGCCAGCAGCTGATCCCGTTCCAGAACCTGGTCCAATTTGTCTGGCTTGGCCTCTTCAAGGACAACAATGGTGGGTTCTGCTTCGGGGCCAAAGGGAACAATCTTGATCTTTTTTAAATAGTAATAATAACTGTGTTACCACAGTGGGAAATGTCCCTCCAGTTCTCTATTGGGGCAAATCCAGTCCTCTTTTACAATTGACTAATTAATTGAACTGCTGTAGTAATGGGTTTAGTCTCGACAGGCCCTAACTGCCATGACGTATGATTTTATGGGTTACTGTAGAGTCCGTTCTGTTTTGTGTTTGTTTTTAGTTGTTTTTTTGTTCACAGATGAGCAAATGCCCTCCAAAGACAAAATGATGTGTAATAATGTAAGATCTGGAATGGGGTGGAGTTTTATGGAATGGTATTTTGGCCGTTAAGAAGGGACTTTTTAGTCCCAGTATTTTCCTGAAGTTAACCAAACGACACGTTGTGGTGTTTTCCCACAGATAACCAGATTAAGTGGTACGAGGGCACCAATGTGCAGTTCTCCAACTGGCGGTATGGGAGACCAGACGTGGCGGGAGAATTCATGGCCGGTCTGAACAAAGATGGCATCTGGGAGCTGGTCACAAACAAACAATACTTCGCTCCCTTCAGACAGAGGAGCATCGTGGCCTGCAAACTGGACAACGGTCAGGAATCAGAATCAGAATTATCTTTATTTATAAAGCAAACTTTTCACTTTTCTAAACAAAGTTACAAAGTGCTTCACAGGCATAAACAGAATTAAATACACATAAACCATTTAGGGTTAGGCTGTGGTTTTAGGGTTAGGGTTTGATTTTAGGGTTTGGTTTGGGTTAGAGTTTGGTTTTAGGGTTTAGGGAATGGTCCCAAGACAGTAATATGATTCAAGAAAAATAATAACTTTTTTTTAAAAGAGCTTATACATTAGTATAGCAGCAAACAACTATTGTCTATGTAAAGATACAGTGAAGTAATGGCGTCCTGCCATTCACCAGTCACACTCCCTCTGTGCCTATTGTAATCCCAGCTTCTCTTTTCTTTGTTTCGGTAGCCGGGCACGTTGGCACGCGCGCCGTGCATGACAGTTCATGTTAGTCCCTCCCTGTGAAACCCCCCCCCCCCCCCCCCCCGCGCGCGCGCGCGCGTTTAAATAGAGAGCGACGTCGCACACAGCATTGTAAACATCCTGAACGTTCTCCACCAAACAAACCACGTTCTTTGGCCTGCTGTACTTAGGTCGTCACTTGACATTATTCACAAAGGTAACTTTATGGTGTTGGACTTCACACGCAGCTCTGTGATCCACAACGACTTGCAGACAACACCAAGGGGGAGGGGGGGGGGGGGGGGGGGGAGGGGGAGGGAATGCCAAGTTAGGGGGGAGGAGTTAAGAAGGTAAAGAACACGCCCACTTGGTTTGGTTCTTAGGACCTGGTGCTCTAGTGCGACATCTAGTGGATAAATATCGTCTATAGCTCCTTTTTAAATAAAAATATGCAAAGAACTACAAAAAATACATCTATACAATGAGAGTAGCGTAAATAAAATGCAAAGTTAATATCAGAATGTTCTAATTCATATTTTAATATTGAATCCCGTGTACGTGCTCCTCCTCTCTGAAGAGCCCAAGGAGAAGTTCAACAAGACGGCTCAGAGTATCCGGGACTACGGCAACCTCACCTACCAGGTCGTGACCCAGAAGCTCACCTGGCACCAGGCGCTGGAGGAGTGCGCCCGGCGTGGCAGTCACCTGGCCAGTATCCATGACATCCAGCACGCCATGCACCTGGAGCTCATTGCTCAGATGGACGGCTTCCCGCTCTGGATCGGCCTGTCCAATCAGGACGTAAGGAAAAGCTCCTTGCATCACAGACACGTTTCTAAGGCCGTACAGATATGTCACTTTTAGTAGGTTTACATGTACACTCAGGCTAGACGAGGTCATAGGCTGAGGAAGGTATTTACATGCTGATTAGCAGGTTGTCAACATGGCCACCATGTTGAGAGTATTTACATGCTGATTAGCAGGTTGTCAACATGGCCACCATGTTGAGAGTATTTACATGCTGATAAGCATGTTGCAACATGGCCACCATGTTGAGAGTATTTACATGCTGATAAGCATGTTGCAACATGGCCACCATGTTGAGAGTATTTACATGCTGATCACGATACGATATTACAATGTTAGTGAAGATACAATGTATTACGATTCTGTAAATATTACGATTCTGTAAATATTGTAATACGATATTCAGATTTTTTTTTAAATCCGATTTTGTATTTTGTGTCATTTAATGTTTGGGTTTAACGGTGGGTCCTTGTCGGTGCGTCATTGTTTTTTAAATAACTTTTTTTGGGCTACGAAAAAAATCTATTTTTGCGTAAAGAATCCTGATACTCACAGGAATCGATTTTTTTTCCCCCCCATCTCTAATAAACTTACTGAATAGAGCATGTATATAAACGTACTGAATAAAGCATGCATATGAATGTACTGAATAGAAGAGACAGAATGATGCACATGCGCACCAAACCAATTTCTAACTTTGTTTTTAACAACAAAGCACCATTATTTTATCTGTACGTTTCTTTTGGCAGAAGAGCCACTTGCTTTACGAGTGGTCGGACGGGACCGATTATGACTACAAAGCCGACATCTTCAACTCTCACAAGAGCGCGCCGACCTCTCAGGCCAGCTGCATCTACATCAGTCCACATGGTGGGTGGCTGAGGGCGGACTGTAACACCATGATAGACGGAGCGCTCTGCTACAACACCAGCTCCACCACCAGCTCCCAGAGTAAGACTACAACTCCCAGCATCAAGACATACTCTTAGAATAAGACGCACTGTTTCAACATGACTGTTTGTCTTGCTGTGAACCAGGAGCCAAGCTAAAGACGCCTGTGGTGTCCAACAACTGCCCGCTCACCGGAGCGACGCACACCTGGGTGGAGTTCCAAGACCACTGCTACGCCTTCGACATGACCCTCTTCAACTCCACCGTGTACAACATGCACGACGCCCTGGACCTCTGTGTGAAGCTGGGTGAGAACATGCTACTTATATATTTATATATATGCTTTTTATGTACTATTCAGTCATTTATCAGACACTTTTAAGCGTCTTACAGTGAATTGTTTTAGGTACATTGTGAATTGTAGGTGTCATTAAGGAGCAGGTAGGGGTGAGGCACGCGTACAGGTAGGCTGCAGACAAGGGCGGATTAATGCACAGGCTGGCCTAGGCTGTAGCCTAGGGGCCCAGGCTGTAGCCTAGGGGCCCCACGTGTGCAGGGGCCCCGGATTGGCCAGACTATTTTTTTATTTTTTTATTTACTACACTGAGGAAAAAAATGTGCCTCCTATTTGGGCCCTAAGAAACAATTTTAAAAAATTAAGTTGCTGATTGGATAGATATGGCGTTCCACCGGGGACGTGAGCGTTGCGTTACGGCAGCGCCGCGGAACGGCTGCGTCCTCTGCCCTGCGTCAATTTCCACCGGACGCGACGGCAGCGTAGCGCTGCGAGGCGGCTGGATTCGCGGGATCACGCGAGAACTACAAGACCACGCGACAATCAGGAGACCACGCGATAATTTGTGGATGTCAAAATAGAACAAACAAATAAAAGGTTACTTTGCCTTTCCGAAGTTGACTTGCAGTTGCTTTGTCTGTCAGAAGTTGATTTGCTGTTGATTTGGTCGTTTTTCCTAGATTTGTGTGCTTCTACCATGAGTTGGTAGGCTATATAGCAAATGTTTACTTTTTTGTCTGGTTTAATTGTGTTTAGTGTTGTTTATTGTTGTTATGTCCTAATGTGTTGTGCTGTAGCCTATAGACAAAGTCAGTCATCAACGATTTGTGGCCGTGTTCGATCGGGAGGGTGTTTTTATTTTGAAAATTGACCGGATGCTCTATGGCTTTTACTATTTCACTTCCTGCCCGGTCGGTCTGCTCTGTTGAAATTGACGCGGTTCAGCAGCGGCTCGCGTCAAAAATAGAATGCTGCTTAAAGATAGCGTTGCGGCTGCGGCGCGCCGCTCCTGGGACGCTGCTGAGACGTTCCGCAGCGCACCCGGTGGAAATTGGGGGTTGAACCCAGAACCTTTCGGAGAACACCCTAACTACTAGACTTTCCCCCGAATCCCATAACGTGCCACAGAACCCACAGAGGTGCGGTCCATTTACCTTATACCACAAGGTTCTGGGTCCATGTCCACGGTCTCCCTGTCTCCTAACCCCTACCTGCTCCTTAATGACCGGTAGCAGTATTCACTGTAAGCCGCTTTGGATAAAAGCTTCTGCTAATGAAAACGATAACTGAATAATACTGTTACTTAATACTTGTCAGCAGTGACACGGCAGTTATTCAGTGGCGCTTATCTAACTTGTTTTCTCGTTTCTTTTTTTTTGTTTTTTGGGGCAGGGGGTCATCTCCTCACCCTGACCTCCGCAGAGGAGAACGAGTTCGTGGCTTTGCAGGTCTCGGAGGACCCCCTGATCACCAGCCGGGTTTGGCTGGGCTTGGACCTGGACAAACAGGGTAAACCCCCGAGTCCCTACACCCGGGCCTCCTGGCCCCAGCAAACGGTTTCCAGTGGATCAGAAAATCCTATAACACATCCATAAGAGTAACGCACACGCTCTCGTTCGGTGACCCACAAATGCGGTCTAGAAAAAACTGACCTTTTTTCCAATGTCTCTTACCCTCTTTGTGTCCCTCTTCCTCTCCCTACTTCCCCCCCCCCCTCTGCTCCTCCACCAGGTGTGCCTAGCACCTGGGTGGATGACTCCCCCCTGGACTTCTTAAACTGGGGGAGTTCCACTTCCCTGGCTGGGAAGGCATCCGACACCTGCGCTGTGCTGGATGTGCGGGACCGCCACTGGAGACATGTCAGCTGCTCCGACAGCCGCAGCCGCGTCGTCTGCAAAACCACGACGCGTGAGTAGCACTAGCGTAGAGTAGCTTAGCGTTATATGTGCGGCTGGCTGACCTTTACTCGCCGGTGGAGATGCTAGCCTAGCATGTCTAGGTCACGGTTCACTGTGGATTCCCAGGGTCGACGAGGCTAGCGTGTTAGCTTAGCCTAGCGTGTCCGGGCCCATGTTTGCAAGAAGCTGGATTTTCCAGACGGCGTAACGCTTGCGTCTCGTTCCCCAGGGTCGAAGGGCTCTCCGGTGGCGCTGGGTCTGCTCCTGGTGGTCCTGCTGGCACTGGTCGGGGTCGTGGTGTTCCTGGTGTACAAGAAGAAGAGGGCGTACTTGACCTCTTCCGTCCGCTACAAGAGGAACTTCGACGAGGCCGACTCCACCAGCATCATCACCGAGGCCGAGTGAGGTGGGAACGGCCTCACGAAACAAACACTGATGTGCCTCGGCCTGTGTGCATTTTACCATCGGTGTGCAAATACAGTGTCTGCCTTTTTTATGTTCTTCTCAAGTGTCTTAAGCAGATGCCAGGCTCTCTGAAATACTTCTTTAATACTACTGCGCTGTGTCTGTGATTTAATTTTGTTGGTTTGTTTTAAGATTGAAGTATTGATTTAAATTATTTCTTGTTAAAAAAAAAGGGCTCCTGTTTTACCGCTTTATAGGCCTACTGTACAAGCCGTTTTAAATTCTATCCACAGTATCACATGTAGGTATGTTCCACCCCCGATGTATGATGAGTAGATCTTAAAATGGGTCTCGCACCTTGTGGTAAAATAGGGGCCCTTTAATCGTTCTGTTAAACAACCTGAATGTCCTTGCTTGTTGTTGGTATCTTGCTAAAGTGAGGTGAAGCCAGGATTAATAATAACTTTTAGAATCAGAATCAAACCTTAAAGGGGAACAATTCAGATTCTGAAGTAGATTTTACTTCTATGCAAATGACTCCCGCTGCATTAGCCAAGTTTAAGACATTTAAGAAGTTGCCTCCAGGTGTTGGTTTCTTTGTTTGTGTGGAAGTATACAAAGATAAGCTGCATGAGGTCCAGATTTATTTAATGTTTGCGTGCGATTCCTGGGTCAGGGTGGTTTGCGTAATGGTTTACTAGGTTATCGAACGAGATTTATTTAAAAATTGCGTCCTGTAGATTTGTATTCTTTCAGATCACAGGTTCTCCAGGATGGGATAAGGAAAGTCTCTGGAGAAACTGGTTCAGGTTTTGTTCTAGCCTCGTACTTTTGTTCTTTACTGATTTATAGAGGCCTTTTTGATACTAGAGTGGTCGCAATCAGAGGGATTTTAATCAATATTTTAGGGTTTTGTAAGACATGCCGAAGCAATGTGGAGCATTGGGTCTGTTGGTGAAATGTTTTTTTTTTTTTTGGTGTAAATTAGCATTTGTTATGCACTTAAAACTACTGAGTGAGTTTGCACTTTAATAAGCCTTTGAGCAACTGTGTGTTCGATGTTTTAAGCACAATGAATTTCTAATTTTCTTCTTAGAGAACCATCCAATTGCACTTGTGTTCATGTTAAATGCATTGTATATATTTTTTTTTTATATATATAACCATGAACCAAAGATGTTTAAAACCTGCTCAATATTCATAGCATAGGTGTTACTTTATTTTTGTTTCAGGGAATACTCCAAACTCACTCGCTAACCACCTCCAACTCACCCAGGTTTTTACCTGATTCATTTGTTTTCTGTTCGTCCTAAACGCCGCCTCCGCTTAATCCAGGTACAGTCTTGGCTGCACTCAATAAAATGACATGCCGTTAAACACTGTCCCGGACTCTTTAATGTGCATGCATTGCATTTTGGCATGTAGGTTCTTTAACATACCGTATGTAGAATTGTTTTGTGTCGTTTACTTAATGTACCGTCTGTTCTCCGTTCTCGCGTGTGGGTTAGTTAATTACTGCGTGTATTTGGTAATGTTTGTATACACAACTACTTGTGAGGTCAATCTGAGAGCAATTTATGGTATCCACGCGTACCTAATAACTCATCTGGAGCAATTTGTTAACCTAAAAATAGTCAACTTGACTAAAATGTGTTTTATATACCAAGTTGAGAAGTACAAATGACATACTTTAAACACTTTGAAATAACCACTAAACCAAAATGTTTACATTACTCTTTATTGCAAAAATGAAATCAGGAAAACTAGACTTTTATATACAAAGCCAACTCGTAAGCAAAATAAAAAGGAGACCTCTTGAAAACGTAAGGGAGGAACAGAAGTCTTCTAGTGACACGTTTCACTGGAGCATTTTTCAGCCCCCATCAGGAAGGTGTCACATGGGACAAGATGCTTTGGAGGGGGGGGGGGGGGGGGGAGAAATAAATGTATTCCCCTTCTTTAAAGGGTCCCTATTTTACCACCAGGTATGAGTGTGATTAGCCATACTAACTGGTAGACTGATCTATCCATCATGCATCTGGGTGGACACTCCCACTTGTGATGTCACTAGAGGGTGGTCGCATGACAATTTTGAAGCAGCTAGCGGTTACTCACTCACACCTGGTGGTAAAATAGGGGCCATTTAAAGGCTGTCTCACATCAAAGCCCACATACGAGTAAGTCCACCCGGGCATGCATCCTCGGTGCCCGATTCAAGCCCATCAATTGCAATAACAGACAGATGCTGCAGATTCTGTCTAAATCCAGCTTCTTTTAAAGCACTCTTGGTTGATCATTTCAAAAAGCACAATTTTTACCCATTGTATTTTTTTTAATTAACTAAATATATTTGCTAAAGTGCACTCAAAGCCCATCTCTGTTGCCAACATCTGCACTACTTAAAGAACCGCCACAACTTTGTTTTACCTTTTTCTTTTCCCCATTCGAAACCAAGTCTGCAAATCAAACTGTAGGAACAGCACCACCTCTGGTAAAAACAGGCTACTGCAATAGTTTCCAATTGACATAAATTGTCAGGCAATATCACTGTGTGTGTGTGTGTGTGTGTGTGTGTGTGTGTGTGTGTGTGTGTGTGTGTGTGTGTGTGTGTGTGTGTGTGTGTGTGTGTGTGTGTGTGTGTGTGTGTGTGTGTGTGTGTGTGTGTGTGTGTGTGTGTGTGTGTGTGTGTGTGTGTGTGTGTGTGTGTGTGTCATGCTGCATATCCACGGCAGCCGCATCCGGTCGTCAGTACTCCTCGTCCAGCTCATCCTCCAGGTCGGAGAAGTCGATGGATGGCCTGCTGTCGTGGACCGATACCAGGCCCTCCTCATCGTCATCATCCTCCTCCTCGGTTTCCCCGTGCGGGCCTGGAAGCAGAGCAGGGAGGTGACATAACTCCATAGACATAGCTGCTACTCTGTACTCCCATTGGTGTGGGCGTGTACACTGTTAGCAGGGCAGCTGCTCAGTCAGCTAGCGACCTCCTAGAATCTAATGCATTTTAACCACTACTGGGATGGGCAACTACATGCAGAACTAAGTGTTCATGGTTTGCCACAACCTACTCACTATGGCCTCTAGGTGAATAAGGTATACACTGACCCCTACTGGTGTTGTGGGAGCTAAACACCCAGAGCCTTAAAGGGTCCCCTATGTTACCACCAGGTGTGATGTTGATTCCCATTACAAGCCCTATACAAATCTACCCTCTAGTGACATCACACATGGGAGTGTCCACCCAGATGTATGATGAATAGATCAGCCTACCAGCCTCCCCAGTGATCCATCCATCGTACATCCGCTAATCAGCATCACACCTGGTGGTAAAATGGGGGACCTTCAAAGGCAGTGTGAGCCACACTGAAGGAGCAAACGGCTTATTAAGATGTTCCATGGAGGGGAAGATACCGCAGACCAGCTGAACAGCCTGGCGAGATGTGGGCTGCTCTGGTCTGATTGGGGCAGCGTCGTCTCCGCGCTCACAGGAGAGATGTGGGCGGTTGCTTGCACTAGTTTCAAGTTGAGCTGAATGGTACAACAGTCATGTGTTTTTTACGACTCCCATAGGGTTAGGTTTATCTGTCTATGCATCCATCTATATATCCATTGACGTCAGTGATGTCAGATGGTTCTGACGCTAGCCCTACACCGGGGCAAGCTTCAAACAAAGTTTTCTATACGCTTTGGACAGAGCGAGACTTGGGCTCGATGACGTCGCGGATACTGTTCAGACAACATGAGCACAAGAGCTCTGAATATTTCCCATACTTTCAAGACTGTCCATGTGTTCGTGAAGAGATCTTGCCAGGTTGAAGAACTGAGCGGGAGAAGGGGGAGAGACGGGGGAGAGTTTCAATGACAAGACAGTTGATCACATGACATGTGTGTCGCACAGTATTTCCTAGATTATAGTTAACGAAAACTATAACTAGCAGTGAAAAAATCATTTTAGAATTGCGCGTAAAATCAGCTTTTTTTTTAGTTTTAACCATCTTTGCCAAGCTTTGCTGTGGGTTCGAGCAATGTCAATGGTTCATGGTGTACTAGAATAAAATGGTTTTGCACAATATGGGACCTTTAATAAACAATGGTTTTGCAAATCATATTTGATGTCATGCATTTCATCCTACTTTTCAGCTATAAATCAAGGCTTTCCTCATAATACTTGAAAAACTAAGACTAAATAAAAACTAAGCTAAATCTAGTCAATTCCTCAAAATAAAAATAAAACTTAAACTACTTGTGCACTCCTAAAACTAACTTCACTCCTAAACTAATTGAAATCAAAAACCAAAATGCAAGACTAAATACAAATAAAAACGAATGAAAATTTAAAAACTATAAGTCTGCCTACGAGGTTAAAGTTCAATATCCACCATCGGCTGCTGCGTACTTTTAGCATTCATTTAATACATTTCCGCTGCACTATTCCATATAATGGTAATGGCGAAAGATATGTGCAGGAGATGCCAGGCAAGCGTCATACAAACGGTGTGCGTGTGCTTCCTCACCCCAGCTTCGTTGGCGGCCCCCAGCACGTCAGAGAACCTCTGCTCACACAGGTGCAGCAGCACCACCAGGTAGAGGCCGCTGCTGACAAACTCACACTCGGACTGAGAGGAGAGGGAGAGAGACCGTTACCGCCGGCCCCATGGGAGCCCACCACCCTCCTGGGACATACAGGGTCTAGGTACGCGTTGCCCAACTGTGAGCCTTTATTTCAACCGTCTTTGTCGGCAGGACAGTCAATTTAGATTTAGTTGTAGTGTAAAGAGAGTTCACTTGAGACGCGGTGGGACACCATGCGCGTTGCTAGGTAGGGTGTTCTTGACCGCGGCGTGAACGAGTTTAAAAACACACAATCACCCACAGCTTAAAACATTGTCTGTTTGGACCGCACTGCAAATATATTGGCTGTCGTGTAACGTCATGCGGCTTTCCCCATAGGACAACTATGGCGCACAGTGTCTTGACATGTCTCAAGTGAATGCACCTTAAGTGAACCCCCTCGTTCAGCTCAGATTCGAAAACAGGAACTTTTACACTTCCTACTGAGTGCTAAACATCCTCTCTGGTCATGACATGGAGGGTGAGATCGGATGTTAGGGATGGTTGAAACCTGGTCACCCGTTGACGGCGTACCTGTACGTGTGTTCTGTACAGCTCGCTGACGTCAAAGTTGTCGATGTTCAGGTGCAGCTTCTGCTTGCACAGTTCACACGTCGTGATGGCTTCTAGATCGGTGCCTGGAGAAGAAAAACGTATTTGTATACATTGTGTTCCTTCCTTCTACCGTCGCCAATAAAAAAGGTGCTTTAAACGCCAACATTTGTTCCAATGATGACATTTGAGTATCAGGTTAAGGATGGTTAAGTGTCAGTGTGAAATTGAAAAAGTATGAGATTTGGTCAAGTGTTGTAGCCCGGCATCGCCAGACCAATTCGCAAATGCGTATTAGAACCTGTTCACTTTCGATTTCCAAGGGGCGTTATCAACAGGCACAGACCTAAATGACTTTGAATGCAAGTGGATAGAACTACAACCAATGAGAGCAACGAAATGTGTGATGTAAATTAAACTTACCAAATCCTGAAACACATTTCTTACATACCTTCAGACAACAAGTGCAGCGGTTTGTTGTTTTTGGATTGACGTTTAAGGAGAGGGTTTTGTTGATGTGAGGGCGAGGAGTTGAAAACAATGCATCATGGGGGACTAAACGTACCTGAGCTGATCTTGGAGCGCAGCCACTTCTTGATGCAGTCCTGGTGGACGTACTGCAGGCTGCCAGTGCAGCGGCAGGGCTGGATGAGGGGATCGGTGCCGGCGGAGTCCTCCCCCATCTGGCAGATACGACACAGGTCCCCCTCCTCCTCGTCAGAGTCCTCCAGCATCAGGCTGCCGTGACGACCACAACAACATGTTTATTCGGGGTGGGGAACAAAATCCATTCACTTATTACTTAAGTATCACAATTTTTGTGTCACGTTTTTTTTAACGCCTGAAACGAGTTTTCGAAAACAGTACGTTTAGTCTGGCCGACCGCTGCCACGGCAACCGGCTGCTACCAATGCCGATGAACTGATGACAGTTCTTTGGGCTTGTTGTTTGGGTTTTGTCCGAGACGCAGGGAACCGGCGGACAGCTAAAAATACAGCAGGTGTGAACTCACCGGAGGCTGCGTCCGAGCGCCTTGTCGGGGCAGTGCACGCACCCTGTCAATCACTTGATCACATGACCTTTGTCGTCATGGAAACCCAGCTCTTCTCAAATTAATTTCAACAGATGCCGCTACGCACCAAGTCAGAGTGAGATGGCTAGCCGGACCCAAAATGGATGCCACGTTTATTTCTGTCTTTAGTACTAAACATTACAGCAAGGATCAGCGTTTCCTGTGGTCATTTAGTCAATGAGACTCCATGTGATGATGACCTGCTTCAAGACGCTACCTGAGGCGTCAGGTGTGAAAATATCACATGACCAACTCATTGTCTCCTACTGTATAAGTAACGCACCGTAAGAACCGTATACGAGCAGTAAGTAGGATAGCAGTGTTGTGTAGCCACCACCAGTGAGTGAGTGAGTTTGTGTGGTCCAAACCTCTCCTGGATCTTGCGGAGCCTCTCTGGGTCTCTGGAGGGGTCAGGCTTGGTCTCCGTCCCCCGGCCCTCAGCCTGGTACCTGGCGTCCACCCCCACCAGGATGTCCCGGTACACCGCCACCGCTGCGTTGGAGGGGGCGGAGCCTCGCTCCCTGCAGGCGGCCCTGATTGGCCGAACCCGGATGACACCTCCGGGGCCCGTAGCACCTGAGGCTCCCGCTCCCTCCTCCTCGTCCTCCTCCTCGTCGTCCTCCTCGTCATCCTCATCCTCTTCGTCGGAGGACTTGTGCTGGGGGTCCGGCGCCACCGTGGGTCTGCGCAGTGTGTGGAGCCGGACGTCCTCGTCTGGGCTCTCCCTGCGGTGGCGGGAGAAGAGAGGGGGGCAGCGGCTCCGCAGCGAGGAGGTCAGCCAGGAGGAGGAGGAGGAGGAGCCCCTCCCCCCTCCCCCCCCGCCACTGGCCTGGCGAGGGGTCTCCTCGATGGGGGTGAGGTCCTGGCGCCGGCGCCGCAGAAAGGCAAACGCCTGCACCGTGTCCACGACCCGGGGCTCAGGCTCTGCCCCTCCGGCACCCGCCACCGAAGATGACGATGATGAAGATGATGGCGGAGGAGCAGCGGTGTTGGATGCGGCCCGGGGACGGGGCACGGTGGGCGAGCTACTGGAGGAGGAGGAGGAGGATGGTGGTGAAGAGGAGGAAGAGGAGGAGGAGGAGGAGGACTCCTGTCCGGATCGACGAGAGAAGAGGCGGAAGAGGAGGCGTCGGGTGGAGAGCCGCCCGTCAGACTCTGCTGGACGCTGGGTGGGGGAGGGAGGGGTGGGGGGTGCTGGAGGAGGAGGAGGAGAAGGAGAAGGAGAAGGAGGAGTGGCATCAGAGCGCCTGCCTCGGGCGTTTTGATACTGTGATTTGATGTTGTGCCAGGCGGAGGTGGAGGAGACGTGAGGGGAGGGAGGGGAGGGGGGAGAGGAGAACACTCTTGCCTCCTGGTGTGGGAGGCGCAGGCCGGAGGAGGTGCGGAGGGAGCGAGCAGACGTCTGGGACTGGTAGGAGGAGGAGGAGGTGGAGGAGGGGGGGGGGAGGTGACAGCGGCCCAGAGAGCTCTCCCTGGCCACGGAGGAGGTGGTAGTAGAGGAGTAGACCGTCTCCTTTGGCCGTGCTCCCTGGGCGTAGGAGGAGGTCAGCCTGTCTGTCGGATCTGCAGGAGAGCAGAGGAGACCAGCAGGTTAGCTTCAACACTGCACTACACCACATGAAGCTTCTTGTGTGTAGTTGTGCATGTAGGGGTGTGTGTGGAGGTGTGTTCATTCAAGTGTGTGTGTGTGTATATGTGTGCATGTTCGTTCAACTGCGTGTGTGTGTGCGTGTCCCTACACAGCGAGGAGGTGGAGGTTGCGGAGCTGCGAACCCGGCGTTCCGTCAGCTCGGAACGGAGCTCAGCCCTCCTCTCCGCGTCCCGCCGGGCCGACGGGAAGCTGGGCGAGGAAGACCACAGTGAGGAGGAGGAGGAGGAGGATGACGAAGGCCTCGAGGAGGAGGAGGAGAGACCAGCGGAGCGCCGCAGGGACGCGTCCGACCAGCTGTCCGTTCGCTTGTCACCAGAATCTGGGGGAGACGCAAGACTGGACGTTGGATTTGGGTGAAAGTGAACGTCACTCTTATTCCATTACTCCAGAGCTCTGCAGTGTCCTGGTAGCATTTGGAGGAACAAAATGCTGCTCTCTGGCACCTAGACCAATGCTATGCTGCATACAGTCATGTCTGAACCTGCAAACAAATGTTCAAGTTGCTTTAAAGACCATGTACTATGTGACTTGTCCAAGCCAGGGTGGTTCTATTGTATCTTGCTGTACTCCCCTGTTTACCTTCTTTGTACCTCACCGTTTTAATCTTATTTTCACAAGAGCCCTTCTAGGGAGTCCGGATGTTGCAAATTGGCACTTTGATACTTGCATCGGATAGCTGTTCTCAGTTTGTCCATGTACACGGTATCTGTCCCCATCAAATAAACCATAGATAATAATAATTATGGTATGGTTACCTGTGCTACTAGTCAACCTGCTGCTGGAGTACAGGGACCCAGCGGTGGTGGAGGAGGGGGTGGTAGTTGCCCTGGGATACAGGGACCCAGCAGTGGTGGAGGAGGTGGTGGTGGTGGTGGTTGCCCTGGGATACGCCGCTCGGCTGCTGTAGGACAGCTTGGCTCGCTTGGAGTCTCCGTCGTCGGAGGGCAGGAGGCCGGAGTACGACCCCAGCCTCCGCTCGGGGTCGGTCTGGTTGGTGGGAAACATCAGGTCACATTTACCAGCTAGTAATTTAGCTCAGTGGTTCTCAAACTACTTTTAAGAATGCACCCCCTCTAAAAGATATTTTCTTCAGCCAAGTACCCCTTTACCAGCACAAAACATTTTGGGGAGGGAAATGTATGCGCATGTCATTTCTAAACATGAATATTAAACTATTGGTGTGAATACTTACAGTTGGGGTACAAGTGGAGTTGTGCTTCACTTATGATTATTGTCATTCATTGGAAAGATTTACCAAACTTGTATGCAAGTATTTAGATTTACATCATGCTAATAAAGTGGTATTCAGATATTATTTAATGTTCCTAGTACCCCCTGCAATCCTTCAAAGTACCCCCATTTGAGAAACACTGATTTAGCAGACGCTTTCATCCAAAGCCACTTGCAGTGAATTTTGCATGTCTTTAAGGAGCATGTAAGGGTTAGGGGGCATCTTGCTCAAGGATGCCTACTACAGATTAGGCTGCGGACACTGGGGGTCGAATACCCCAAACACTGCCTGATAATACCTTCAGACAACATATAAATATAATTTATTGTTTAACAGCATGTTTGTGTTTAAGTACACTTTGAATTTAATATTAGTGTGTTTTTAATTCCACACAGTATGTTTTGTGGTTGTTCATTTCATACCGTATGTTTTGTGCTTATAGTACACTTTGAAGTTAATACACATACCAGTTTGTCGTGGCTGCAGAGCGTGGAGTTGGCCCGGGGTCGCTCATACGCCGCAGAGCTGAGGGACGATGGCAGCTTCCAGCTTGGAGCGCGGCTGTCGGAAGAGCCCCCCCCTCCATACTCTCTGCTGGAGCCCAAGTAGCGCGAGCCCTGCCACACATGGGAGCCAGGTTAGGGTCACCATCCAGCGATGTATAATCCATCATTTAAAAAGTCAGAGATCAGGCTACAGTAGTTTAAAAATCACACAAGATGATGCTTGTGGATTGTATCGTTTTTTTTTTTTTGGGGGGGGGGGGGGGGGGGGGGGGGGGGGGTTTAGACCGTTGATATCAGTCAAAGCATTTAAAAAAAAAATAACTTTCTCAAGGTAAAAGTGTGCTGCTGAACTAACTGAGGAGGAGTAACTACGCAAGCCTTTATAGCATAGTGTCAACACACACACACACACACACACACACACACACACACACACACACACACACACACACACACACACACACACACACACACACACACACACACACACACACACACACACACACACACACACACACACACACACACACACACTATTTTAAGCTTTCCTAGTGTGTTGCTGGGGCACCGCAGAGTAGTGGGAGGGGGAGGGGGTCTCTAGCATGTTCTGGGCGCCTCTGGAGAGAGATCTGGCGCCTTACTAGTTAAAGGGATTTGTAAAGTTCCACGTCCTGCTTCTAGGGGCCGTAGGCAATATGTCCTCTTTGGGCAAGACATGAAATGCCAGCAAAATTTAGATGTAAAAAAAAGTGTTATTTTGCCAATATATGGCAAATGGGAAATTAAAATGGGGGCACACATCAAACGATGATAAATTGATAATATATTTATAAATGACTCATTTATGAGGCACAGGCTATTAAAATCAGATGTGTTGCTTTTTAGCCAACAAGGATTTCTAAAAGTTTTCATTGCGGTAGAAGCCCTAAAAACATCCAACCTAAAAGACAGAGCTCAGTCAGCGCTTCAACAGGAAGTACAACCCGCTCTGACCTCGTTCTTCCTTCCTTAAACAAAAAACAAGAGCTGCATCTTTCTGTATCTGCTCCTTCAAAATATAACCCCAGCCGGTGGCAGACGCTGGGGAATCTGCAATCTGCAGGCGTTTGTTTTAGTTGGAGACGAATTAACCACGCTGTCAAACTAAAGGGTTCCCCACTGCTCGCTTAACCCATTTCCATTTAAAAGGGGCCATGCAGGACTCTTTAAAAGGCACAGCGAGTAGGATTTAGGATTTGTCGGTTGCGGTTTGTAAACACAACATTCAAAGTTGGCCCCTCTGCCCTAGCTGAAGAACACCAGAAGCGTTCGCCAGCGGGTGAAAGCCAACCCCAGATTGACTGTTTGGTATTTCGCCTCGCTATATTTTTTAGTTTTTTCGGCGCTGTGACCGCCATTGTCGTAGCTTTGTCGAGTCCCACCTCACACCTGCGCTCTATTGGCCGGTGGCTACCGACTGCCCAAAGGTTGACACCCATAAACGTCATAAACGAGGTAAAATAAGAAAATACAGGCAAAGGGCAGGGTCTGTGAAGATACAGCCACCGCCACACACTTCTAGTGGGTCATAAGTGATGATTGAGAAGGATTATTTTATTTTTTATAAAAGTCTATACATTGTTTTTCAGGAAAATCCTTAATTTCCCTTAAGATAAGATGTACTTTATTTATCCCAGACTTGGGGAAGGCCTTCCACAGAATCTACCGGGCCTACCTTGAGGTCCGGCTCTGGTTTGAGTGTCGTGGAGGAGCGAGGGAAGCGGTCACTGCTCAGCAACCTCTCTCGCCCGTACAGCCTGCTGGAGCCCAGCGAGGAAGAGGAGGCCGAGTACGATGAAGGGGTGGTGTAGGACGACCGGGAGCCCGACAGAGAGAAGGGGAGTCGGCCGGACTTGGAATCCATGGCGACTGCTCAGCTGGAGGAGAAATACATGGACCACATGTTGAAGAGCAAGTACGAGGGCACAGTGGTGAAACCCCATTGATTATTAGTTGTTGTTCTACATTTTAAAAAAGAAAAAAAACAAAAAGGTATTAATCAGAGAATATCATCCAAAAGATATTTTGGGGTTGGTGGTTTTAAAATGATTAGTCATCTCTGAGCATGGTCTTGTTTTAAGAATAGATTTCACATCACATGTTTAGTGTAGACTGAATCATCTTCCCAGTACGGTAAACAAAGACGTTTTTTTTCTGTTGACACTTGCATCACAGAGCAGCGAGAGTCTTGCGTGCTCGACGCCATTACACAGCATTTCAACATTGGGATTGCAACAACATTTTCCATGTTGACAAAACACATAAGAGAAAACAGCGCGTCTGTGGTGCGCCGAGTCCTTTGCCAAATCAACACGAAGAAACATCTAGAATGTCCAGCTCATAGTGGCACAAGCAGCGAAACGGGGACTAAAAATATCTTGGTTTGCTGAGCCAGCCCGGGGTGTCTGTGTGCAGCCTGAGCCCCAGCCTGCCTCTGGGAGGATGAACTCTGTGGCTCCGATGTGACATTTACAACACACACCAGCAGCCAACAGAGCAGGTCTCTGTGTGAGCAGCTTAGACACACTCTGGTGCTATAGGACCACCAGTAGAATTAAGCATTAGGCCACAAGAGGCTGTGGTTTACGGTGATTTTAGAACAGCTAGGGGGCGTTGTTAGGCATGACGCAAAGCATTGTAAATCACGGCCTCAAGTGGATTATTGCTTTTATAAAATGGTTACTATCGTCTACTACCTCGTAAGATTTCACAAAACGAACACAGCACAGCATGATTAGTGCAGGACTACAGGACCACCAGTTCTGTATAATGACTAGTGCTACAGGACCACCAGTTCTTTAGAAAGACTGGTGTTACAGGACCACCGGTTCTTTATAATGACTAGTGCTCCATGACCACTGCATAAACACTATAGTCTATAGGACAACCTGTATAGACTAGTAGGACCACTGGTAGAAACAATACTATAGGACTGCACCATTAGAAAGACTTAATACTCTCAGACCACCAGTAGGAAGACTAATACTATAAAGGGCACCAGCACTCTAGAAAGACTCAACAACCACCAGTCGAAAGACTCGTATTTTAGATGCATTTGATGACCACCAGCATGGACGTCGCTAGCAATTGAAATGATCCGGGGCTGTAGCCCAGAACAGGGTCAGACTGGGAACAAAATTCGGCCCTGGCAATTTTCTCCTGGACCGGCCCCCCCCCCCCTTGGTACCTAGACCCAGTCTATGCTGCATAGTGATGTCTGTTAAACACACTTTAAAAAAAGGTGCAACAGCAAGTGCAATCTGCACTTGCAAAGCAGGAACACTGTGCAAACATATTGGAAAGGTCTGGAAAGGTTCGTATTCTTAGACTCTTCAGCAGGTCAGGTGGCAGTTCAGTGCAGTTTAGGGACTTGTGCAGTCGGTCAGATCTCTGTAAGCAAATAGCTGTTCACCCTGACCACATGCAGGGGCCCTCCTGGCTTCGGAGGCACATTCTCAGTGACACAACACACCCCACCTACCAGACACCCCCTACCCCACTATAATAATCAGAAAAAATATACCTGAAATATGAAAGGTCTAATTACCCAGTCCAACTGGCTGTATCCTCTCCACACCCAGAGAGAAAACATTTAACTACAACGACGCATGTTGATGACACTCCTGGTTGAAATACTTGTTTCAGCACTGACTGCGAGTCACTGTGCCTCAAGATATACATACGTAGAATATTGTGCAAATTTGGCACATTATGCCGAACTGGGTGTATATTGTATTATGAAATCAATCAATCATTATTTGAAGGCAACTTTGCAGATCCAAACAACATAATTGGTTGTGGTTTGGCAAAA